>OX103729.1:2649558-2889558 GCA_944470365.2 Schistosoma intercalatum
TGAGCGACAATCCCTTTTCCACTATTAATCTCTAAGGGATATCTAAATTCATGAGACATTAATAAGTGCTTAATCACTTGACCTTTGCGGCGGAAAAGTAGTAGATAAAAAATAATGGAAATCAAATTGTGGGTGGCCCTGAAAAGGGCCTTTACTCGTTCTCGCGGTCGAACGTCATCACTATTAGTTTGTAATGGCGCCACAGATAGGACAGTGCACTGCTCGTACGTTCGGCGATGGGTCGTAGGCACAGAAGGTATGAAACATTGCTTCACATCTACAGAAAACCCAACCAACCGCATCACCGGTTTCACACGGAGGCTGCGCAAGATTACAGATGTCGCAGAGTCGATTCTCGTCATCCTCTTCTTCATTTTCGATGTCCCGTTCAGTTAACTCTTCGGAGTTAATAGAAATTACTTCCTCCTCATCGTTACTGAGCGTTTCATCCAAATCAACAGTTCCTCGTTGTATAAACGGCACTGCTACGTTAGTCGTGGTTCTTGAAAGGGTGTACGAATGCTGTTCTCCATGCAAGTTTACTGGCGTTGTTGGTAGTCTACCGTGAACTATGAAGTCATGAAGTGAACTGCATTGTTCCTCCGACTCGGTGACTGGTCTCGACGAAGTTCGTATTATTCAGTTCAAAGAGAGTGGATGGCGGTCGAAAAGCAGTGGACCATTTGTGTTTCCGTGGTAGAAGGTGGTCTCTGACGTATCTGCCAAATGTTCCGTCCGACATTTCGATTAACGAAAGTACGTTGTTAAAACTACAAAATCATGTTATGTAGATTTCGATTTACCTTTCAGCCGTTCGAGTGAACATGAGGCGAAAGAACAGTTGTACAATTTCTGATCGCACCCTCTACAATAACGGTGAGAACACTTTGTACCGCATATTGCAGACATCTTGAGCGGTCAGACATTTCCCATAAGATTGGTAAGCAAAATTCTTTACGTGGAATGCAGCGGTACCGGAAATCAGCAGCGGTCTCACAGTTTCAAACTCCCCATCCGTTAACCTGCGCATCCATGAATTACCCTGGTACCTCAGGGAATTGCACTCGTGATTGTGATGTACATTCCCACGTACAACAGTCCAATAGCCGTCTATAATCTTACAAAACATAAATGCTGGACATTGGGTGTTCATAGAAGCCCTTCATTAAAAAAATTATAAAACAATTTACCAAATTACCTCCTCCGTCTAATACGTTGTGACGAACTGCTAGATCTTATACGCCCATTTCGCCAACACACAAATTTAATGTAGGATTTTTGATCTCTGCCAATATGCGAATCTCTCACTACATAATGACTGTAAGTCGATCTTTCAAAATTTGTGATAGTGGTCTTTAACGCTTCAACCGATGGAAACGCAACCAGAAACAAGGTAGTCAAAAAGAATTCCTCCATTTCTGTTACGTGAGAAACACCAGCGCTTGTACTCGGCACGTTACTCTGCTCCATAATGACGATTGAGATGGTGCTTCGTCGACAAGTACTGATAATTTATAACAATTTTCAAGACATAACTAACCAATTAAATCTAATTTTTGAAACTAGCCATTTCATTGGACGAAACACGGGATGAAAAATATTGTAATTTGGGGGTGGAAAATTTTTTTTTTAAATGGCCGGTCGGACAATATTATTCGCAAGTGACTGCACCAAAGACGTAATGAGGAAGACGGAGTCCAATAGTATTATACAATAGTAATCCGTGCCAAAAGTCCAACGTTGAGTCGGAAGGCCTATAATGATGTTATAATACTATTATAGTCTTCAAACAAAACGGTGGCCAATAAAACAGAAGAACAAACGGCATAGATAGTGTTCTATATTTTAAACAACGCGGTAGTAGAATCGTATATCATTCATCGAAACAATTATCATCGTCTTTTTAACAAGTGATACAGCAAAACAACAGATATTGAATAAAAATGTGGTTACAAATAAAGTGTGACAAATTAGAGAAAAAATGTGGTCTTTATTTTTGTTGTTACAAAAATCACTGAATTTATGTCACCATAATGTCAGTTGCATTTACGTCAATATTTCTCTTAATACAGTTATGAATACGAAACTTAGATAATGGTCTGTTGGTTTGAGCGATATTTACTATTAGCTTTATCCATTATTATGTTTTTGATACAATATAAAATTATCAGAAAAAATCTTTTCAACACGTTTCGTTCTCTTATTTTCTGACCGGTACTAACTGCAAATTTTGAGTGATATTCACTAAACAGTTCGGAAATCGACATCTGAAAAACGTACATCTTTTCCGATGTCGTTGATTATACTTTTTGTAAGCAGACAGCGAAAGATTGTAAACGCTTCATAAAAGCGCCTGTATGGATTGTGCTTTTAATGGATATAATTATGTGTTTAAACAAATAAAAGTAAATTGGCTTGCTGAAACAACTGGATGTTAGACATACGTGATACGGACATTCAATCAGGCCTCTTTGCATTTTTATACACAAAGGAAGCTGATGAACGCATTTAAATTCACACCAGCCTCAATTAATTTGAGTCACAGTGATATAAGACATCTGGACACTCATCCAAAATAAAAGATTATTTAGTAGTGTTCAGGTTAGAGACGTTGAGTTATCACGGTGGTTCATAATTCCTAACCATCCATCTGGAATAATGATATATCGAGTTAAACTAGTAGATATTTGGCGTTGCGCAATACAGCAAGTTGTTGTTGGCGTTCGGCAACTTGGACTATGACAGACATTCTGAGATCCAATATTTAATACGGTGCACAATGAAATCAGTCTTTTTATAAGAATGATCGGAGAAGAACACATATTTCAGGACAAATCATATACGCGTGTCGTTTGGTCAATAAGAGCATAAGGTTCATCTAATGTTAAATAATAATCCGTCCTAAATTAGTTATACGGATGGTTTAGCCCAAATGAGGAGATCAATTTAGATTAAGCGTTTTTGCTTACAGATCAAAACTACAAGGAAATATTCTTGCTTATTTTTATGAAACGCAAAATACTAGAGTATCATAATTAGTATCACAATTAGTCATAAAACTGGAAGGAATAGATCCAGTCCAAGTTCAAGGGAAGATGAGAAGTAATTCGAAGTCAAGCGGAAGAAAAAAATTCAGGCGAACCTTGGACCTGCTTATAACTATTAGTTAGCTAAGTAGATCGTTATGCTATCAGAAGATTAGTTTTAAATGTTACACAAGCTTGTAAGTATCAGAGATTTTAACAATCTAATTTGCCATACCGCCAAACTCAATCTTTTTACAGTGAAAACGTTTCAACCTAGAAATTTTGCTCAGGGACATATATATCAGTCACTGAACACCAAGATAAGGGGTAGCTTTTTCTCACAACCGGTCTATTTTATCTCTAACGCCCATGTTACAGACTTGATAAAAGACTCTTCCTAAGTCCTTTCAAATAGATGCACAATAATCACGTTTTTATTCATAATGAGCCTAACAGATACCACAGGATAAATTTATTTCACGTTGAAGATGTTGTCTGGCCAGAAGGGCATTAGTTGAGACGAAGGTGTAAACATAGTCTTTAGCCTAAGTAACTTGGGTGTCTTTTCCGTCATGGTTAAATATCAAGTACGAGAACGAACGCGTGAAAAAATATATATCCAGAAACACGAAAAAATATCACAATATATCAAAGTTAAAATAAAGCAGTGATGTACGGAACTCCAAAAAGGAACAGACTCACAGTTTGCGATTTGGCGTAACACATCACGCCAGACTCAGCAATGAATATGCCACAGGCATTCGAAGTTTGACAACGCTTTTACCAGTAACAAATTCTATTATGAATTGTACTCATCAAGTGAAATCAAAAGACAGAAGCCAGTAAGTTCGTAGATATATTTGATAGGCTATCAGCATACCGTGAATCGACTAGTGATCGCAGGGGATGTTGAGCATAGCGTTCCCACTTGTGATCTGCTGCGGATGCATGACCTAGCGCCTTCAGCTAGGTGAGTCCATTAAAATTAATGTGGGCAGCGTCCAATGTCCAAGACTCACAGAGCTATCTATTTTGGGGATTTATTTACCGCTACAACATTATTTGGTTTCGCTCTACCATATGTTATGACTTGACTACTTTATCATAAGTATTATATATACAGTATTTCCAACACCCTGAAATAATGTTTTAAGCCAAATTTGAGAAATAAAACCGCAAATCGGCCGTAAATCTGCCAGGACTTGTACGGGTAACTGGTCACTGAGTACATTGACAGTTACTGATAGCCTGAAAGCGTACCATATAACCGGTGGGTACGCAGTTCATTGATTTTACTAGATGGCTATGGTGATATTGGATTTCTGTACTTTTACAGAGTACGTCGTACTAACACCTGACAACACATTTTTAGGTAAACTGGATCTTCACAACTGTACATTACATGACTTCCAACCTTTATAATAAATTTGAAGATGAGAGTCTGGTTGGCTACCCACTTAACTGTGGTCACCAAATAACAGAACCAAAAAGTGAGTATTATCTACACTATCTGTTATTGACGACTGAATTGTTACTCATTTTTATACGGATCGGAAGTAAGAATTTCGAAAAGGTGCGCAACTTTGGAAATGCTTAAGGCTGTCTTGTTGGAGGAGAGTGTCTTTGATGAGCCTACGGAAGATGAAGTAATGTTGTATGCTGAAAGTTTGGGAATCGATGTTGAAAAGGAGCAAGACTTGCTTTATATCGCTAAGGAAGGGATTTCTGCACATTTACCGACTGGCTGGCAAGTTCTCAAGGTAACCATATTTCCACCAAGTACTGCCACTTCTAGTTTACTGCTTGATAGCATCAGTTATCTTTACTGTTCCAGCTCCTCATTTCCCTATTTCATTATATCCTATTTGTATGCCTAGAAACATGTACAACGTTAACAGGGGATTTTTTCAATTTTGTAAATATCAAGATAATATACATCCACAGTAGGAATTACCTTGTCGATCAAGAGCTAGAAAATCCTTGGGATTCTATTTTTTTCCAATCAGAATATTTTAGCATTATAAGATATTCTTTAGATACTCATATTATAATCGCAATATTTTGTTGACGTTAGTCTTATGCCTATGTAAGTAAAATAAGTGGCAGGAATATTTGGTTGTTAATCAACGCTTTTTTGACCTAACCTGGGTATGTTTTGTAGTAGTTATGCTTTGTTTATTGGGGAATGACAGTAAGTAGATGTAGTCTCATATTATTTGGCTTCATGTTGTATCATTCAGGTGTCACAAGTTTATGTATTTAGTTTAACCGAATTCAGGCACTGCTTGGAACAGCACAATTCAAAACATGTGACTTAGGGGACTGAGATTTTTGCAGCGGTTACATTTTTTTATTCATATACACATCTTTTTCAAGTGCAACGGTAATTCATGTAAGCAAATTGAAGTTGTGATTAGATCTCTTATCAGTTTCGTAAGACAATTCCGTAGCTTGATTAGGTTTCGCTGATATCATACAAACAGCAAACTCTGACGAGGAAGGCTTCCTAGTCTACATTTAACAAAGCTCTATATCTCTGTGTGTGTGTGGAAAGTAGTAATCCCTTTTGATTGACTAAGTCGGGGCAGAGGAAATACAATTCGAAGCTACAACCTAATTAAAAGCTTAGTAATTTGGTCTGTGAGCCATCCTTGGTAACTAGAAGATTACGAAACTGATTATTTCTGAGTTTTATTGCGATGTCAATTTGTTGTCCTGTCAAAATAATATGAACCATTGTTTTTCTAGTTAAATTATCCAGATACTTGGACTAAGTGGTAACGATTTTTGTACTGTTCATCACTATTGGAGTGATATTTACTTTAACCAAACAATTCATAACCAGTTATTCACATATACTAAATTAACATTTATATTTAATTATTTTTCTCTGTAGGATGAAAATAACCAAATATTCTATTATGACAGTGCATCTGGTATTAGTTTATGGGAGCATCCATTAGATAGACACTTTCGAGATTGTGTTGCTAAAGCCCGTCAAAAGAAACAAGATGCCATTGATACAACAAGTAGTTCTGGCAAAATCCCTCATGATAAATCTGTAGAAACTGGTTGCGTCGTGTCAAATGGTTTATTGCGCCCGCATTCGAAATCATCCATAAACAACAAAGTGGCAGCAAGAGGATATACACCAACCCGTTCTGATCCGCATGAAGGTGAGTGTTGTTCTTTTCCCGTTCGGTTTTTTTGTACTGCGTTTGTTATAATGTCATTGCAATCGAAACGGAATTATTCAGCAAATATCAATATACCAGTTCTACAGGAGATTAGCAGCTGTTCGAGTAGCTCACTGGTAACATCTCAGACGGTTCGAAGCTGGGTAACGGATTCTAGTTCTACTGAGAGCAGTTTCCTCATAATAAAGGATGCACATCTGATGAATTCTAATTGGCTCAGGTCGTGCGTATATGTGATTTTCCTGCTAATTGCCTCCAATCAACTGACTTCAATACTGTATTTATAAGCTATTAAAGGTTTCCGTCTATATATGGCTAATAAACTGTTCTTGTGGTGGTGAGTCGCTACTGTAAATATACGTAGCCTCGATGAACTGATAAATAAGTTATTTCTTCACTAACCGCCGACTGGAAGAATCAATGAAAATTTATGATTCCTTAAACCTGCGATTGAATTTTAAAGCACGCATGTGTCTGATATCCTCGAAAAAAAAATCATTGTATTATTTTGAGGTTATCTTCCGTCTACCTTGGTCATATTTTTCCACTAGACTATCATTTATTAATGAATATTTCTGTTCGTTTCTGTGTTAATTTTACTACTTTTCTATTTTATTTCTTCACAATATTGTCGCTTTATTTTTATTTCTCAATTCTTCCCTGCCTTTATTGGGATTTACGTTCCTGAATAAAGTAATTTATGTCCTACTGATTAGGAGAGTTAAATTTTTAACCTCCCGTCAACTGAGATCGGCCCGTGTTCTCGTCCTTAACTATCATGCATGTATAATTACATAACCCTCTATTGTGGTTGTTACACCGACAGTGATCGAATTTTGTGGCGATGATGCACATTGGATGAAACACTAGCTTATGAAGTCGGGAATGGAGAGAGTCAGCTCTTCCTCTGCAAAAGCTCTCACATGGCCACGTCCATGCAACCGCTTCAAGGGAAGTCCTACTCACTGCCTTCTCGCGGCGAGGATGTTGTTTACGAAATTGAGAGGACGGAAAGCGAATGTTCGGCGCTTTAGGCGAACTGGTGGATATGGAGGGTCCACCTATGGGAGTTGGAAAACCCTCACTCTAAACCAATGGCGCACATAGCCTCCAGTATCCTGAAGGAACAAATGGCGTATGAACTTATTGTTGGCCACCAGCTACCATGAGACTGCATCTCCTGACTTTACTCCACTGCCTCGTGGGTCAGACCTTTAGGTCAAGGACTCGGGGTGTGGCCCCCAAAGAAAACCACCTTCTTCGGTTTGGCAGCCGGGCAGTATCCCAGCCTTCAGACAGAAATTATGTGGTGCATATCTATTTGGTGCCTCCTTGTACCAATGTTTATGTTTTTAAATAAATAAGTTGGTTCTTTGGGGTTCTGTTATACTAGATAAGTCTGTTGGGATTCTTTAAGACTTCAAGTCAGTCAGTCAGTCAAGAAATTTAATACCCAGGGACGAATTCATACAAGTATTGCACTGTGGTGTGGCATTAGTAAGATATTTCTTGTGGATAGTCAACATTATCCATCCTCATAACGGAAAACATGTTAGGATGATCGACCCTGCAAGTATCCTATCTGACCCGGATACACGGATTTCCGGTGGTTGGGAGCATCGATAACTACCCACAAAGTTCTTGCATAACTCGAGTTAACCTTCTCACTTAACTTTCCCTTATCTAGATGTTTTAAAATATCATTCGCCACACATTGTGAAGTTTAAGAGGCCTGTCCTTGTAATGACTACATTATTTGATGTAAGGAGATTAGTCATAAAGTGAAGTCATTACTCTGGGTGCTTTATGGATTTGTGGCCTACATAGTAAGATACGCTTATTACTCGTCATATATTTTAGTCTCTCAAACATGGGAGTATACTGTGATCCCACGATAACTGTAAGGTTGTAAAAAACACTGACTTTTAATCATTTAGTTGCAAGTTTGGATTTTGTTTCAAATACTTCAGTTTTAGGATCCAGGGAGTATCATCAACACCAGGTACTCTTCCTGTATACGTTTTACGTGGTTAGTTTTTTCTTCCTTTCACTTTTCCACATTCCAGTTTTTGTGCATTTTACTCTCCCATGATTTCACGATTGGATTTTACTCCTGTTCATCACTTTCCTGAAAGCAGTTCTTTGTATGCGTTCGTGTTAATGAGAGGGCAAGCCAAGTTAATTTCTGGGTGAGATTACAGTTTCTAGACTAAGTCATATTGGTCTAAACGGGTGATAATAAACGATAGATGTAAGCCATTTATAATCTTACCTTAAAGATATGTTTATTCAAGTATACAAATGTATTCGACTAATTTAATGTTTATTTACTATTTTCATTACATTTAAATTCACTTTTACTTCTCGATAAACTGTCTGTAGGCAAGCTGAATACAAATAATTCCAAAGAACTCATAGAAAAGCACGAAAGCGATAATCAACTCTCGACCAGTGCTCTTGCAGAACCTCGCTTTCAATGTCCAGTTGTTACTAATAGAAACGATGATCATCTGCCAGTTACAGATGATCCTACTGAATATCTTGAGATAAAATTATCGAAAAATAAGATACATGAGAAATCACTTGTTAATAATCATGAGAAACTCCAACGATCCTCTCGTAAAGACCATCTTTCATCAGAAGGTTTTAAATATTGGTCAGAAATGTACAAAGAAAATCTTCGTCAAGCAGATGAAAACCTAACTGTATTACAGTCAAAAATAAGAGAATCTTTGTTATTAACTAGCAGTCACAAAAAAAGCAACTCAAATCTCTGCAATAATGCAACACCAAATTCACTCACTAAATACAATCCTACGACAATAACGAAGGATTCACATATTGTAAGCAATTTATCTAGATGTTTCTCATCATCGGATCTTTTAAACATTGTAGATAACAATCAAACATATTGTAAACGATTAGAGGTATTTTCTAGTCCTGTGAAAAAAATTGAAAAAACATTTAATGAAGATATTCTATGCCCTGAAGTTGGTATATCTCCAACTGCTGTCATTCAAACAGAGTCATCTAATAGAAATGATAAATATATTGGCCATGGTGTATCGTCTTTAGATGCCAATTCAAAATTATCTTCATCTATACTTCCTGAAAATATGAAAAATTCTACATATCAGCTCACTCCAGGTAGAACGTGTTTAACAGAACAAAATGCCAGTGTAGAAAAATCGACTGATGGAATTCAAGAGGATCAAAGTAATATGAAGTTAAAGCCCAATAAAAACTTGATTAATTTATCAGAATGTATTAGTCATTTAGTTGAAGAACGTTCTCGTGTACAAGGCAAATTGTTTCGTCTTAAGGTAAGCTATTTTTGATGAATATAATTATGTTACTATATTCAAGTGACTTTGGTAGACTAAAGACTAGTACTTTATTCTACTTGTTACGATCTTGACTTGTCTGCCCACTAGGTCATACTTAATATACCGAGACAATTACTTACTTACTTACTTACACCTGTTACTCCTCGTGAAGGTGCATAGGCCGCTCACCAGCATTCTCCATCCAACCCTGTCCTGGGCAATCCTTTCCAGCTCCTTCCAGTTGTAATTCATCCTTTTCATATCTGCTTCTATTATCCGACGTAATGTGTTCTTTGGCCTTCCTCTTTTCCGCTTCCCTTCAGGATTCCAAGTTAGAGCTTGCCTCGTGATACAGTTTGACGATTTGCGTAATGTATGTCCTATCCATTTCCATCGTCTTTTCCTAATTTCTTCAGCTGGAAGTTGGTTTGTTCTCTCCTACAGAAGGCTATTGCTGATAGTATCCGGCCAATGGATGTTGAGTATTTTGCGTAGACAGCCATTTATAAATACTTGTACTTTCTTGATTGTGGTTGTTGTAGTTCTCCAAGTTTCAGCTCCATACAGTAGAACTGCCTTGACGTTCGTATTGAAGATTCTCACTTTGATATTGGTTGAAAGTTGTTTTGAGTTCCATATGTTCTTCAACTGAAGGAATGCGACCCTTGCTTTGCCGATCCTCGCCTTTACGTCTGCATCTCAACCTCCTTGTTCATCGATGATGCTTCCTAGGTATGTGAAGGACTCGATATCTTCCAGAGTTTCGCCATCAAGAGTGATTGGATTGCTGTTCTCCGCTTTGAATTTGAGGACCTTAGTTTTCCCTTTGTGTATGCTGAGGCCTACTGATGCAGAGACTGCTACTACACTGGCTGTCTTCATCTGCATCTGTTCGTGTGTACGTGATAGGAGGGCTAGGTCATCTGCGAAGTCCAGATCGTTTAATTGGTTCTGAGCTGTCCATTGTATGCCGTGTTTTCCTTCAGATGTCGAGGTCTTCATAATCCAGTCGACTACCAGAAGAAAAAGGAAGGGAGAGAGTAAACAGCCTTGTCTGACTCCGGTCCTTACTTGAAATGTATCTGTCAGCTGTCCTCCATGCACGACCTTGCACTGTAGTCCGTCGTACGAGTTTCGGATAATATTGACAATCTTTTCAGAAACTCCGTAGTGTCGAAGAAGCTTCCATAATGTCCTCCTATCTACACTGTCGAATGCCTTTTCATAATCAATGAAGTTGGTGTATAGTGACGAGTTCCACTCAACTGATTGTTCGACGATGATCCGTAGTGTTGCAATTTGGTCTGTGCACGACCGATCCTTACGGAATCCAGCTTGTTGATCTCGAAGTTGGGCATCTACTGTATCCTTCATCCGGTTCAGCAACACTCTGTTGAAGACTTTCCCTGGTATTGACAGTAGTGTAATGCCTCTGTAGTTTTCACATTTGCTCAGATCTCCTTTCTTTGGAATCTTGACGAGGTGTCCTTCTTTCCAGTTCATCGGCACTTGTTCCTCCTCCAAAATCTTGTTGAATAGAGGGTAAAGCATACTTGTGGTTACTTCGACGTCTGATTTCAGTGCTTCAGCTGGCATGTTGTCAGGTCCTGCTGCTTTCCCGTTCTTGATTTGTCTGACGGCCACTCTAATTTCTTCCGTCGTTGGTGGGTTGACATCTATAGGAAGATCTGTGTGTGCTCCGCCTGTAGCTCTTCTAGAGTTACTGCCGGTCCCAAGCCCGGGTAAAGGAGGAGGGTTGGGCATGGGGTTAGCGTCCCCATCCCGTAGAAAACTAACTCGTTAAAAAAACGCTTACCAGAAAAAAATAATTGAAACCATTTTAACAAGACAATACATAAACGCATAAATATTGGTACAAGGAGGCACCAAATACATATGCACCACGTAAATCATTTCATTTGTGCGAGGGCTGGGAGGCTGCCGCGGTGCCTATGCCGAGGCAGGTTTTTTTATTTAAACATATAAACATAGACTTTATTTATTTAAACAATTCTAGAGCCGACAATGCAAGGGTAGGCAAAGAGTAGATGAATCTGTGCAATTGCAACTTACTCTGACCTGTATCATCTAACATTTCCAATTATTGGGTATAATAATCAGACATAGCGCGACGCTGTTGGTTTAAACCTACCAACGTTGCTCTGTTCAACTATCGATGACTTCATGGACTAGTACCACGTTTTCCCTTGGTGACCTCTAGATTTCTTTCAACCGATTCCTACACCAGACAACGTCACGTATCGAGCTAGGTGGTGGTTGTATCTACGTAACACATATCCTAACCACTTCAGTTGTTGAAGATTCATTGTTTCATTAGCTGATATGCCATCTTCACGTAATAGCGTTTGAGTGATCTCAGTATTGATCACTCAGTGGTCTCAAAATACGAGGGCAATGTTTCAAAAGTCTCGATTAATAAATACTAGTCATATACGAATTTCCTGTTTCTAAAGGCCACGTTTCATAGTCATAAAGTATAGCGTAGCAAGCTGTTGCACAGTGTACTTATCATTTGGTCGACAAACGGATATCTCAATTCTTAACAAGTAACTCAAGTTGACAAAAGCTAACCAAACTTTCTAAATTCATGTTGAGATTTCTTCAGATGCCAGCCAAGAAGACTGTGTCTTTACCGAACAGAACTATGTCACCTGCCTATTCTAAGTCAGCAAGTGAGACCACCTCTTGGAAAGTCAGACGGTGAGAGCTTTGTCTTTAAAAGAATGTCTATGACTAATGGAAAAATGGAAACAGTTCCCTATTAGCTTTTACTTGATCAGTATTCTTCGTGTATAGAGCTTGTACAACGCTGTCATACTTCTTCTATACATCTTTCAGTGATAGGCACTGCCATGAAGCCTATCAAATACTGCTTTAAGATCAATAAGTACAACTATAGTCGGTCGTCAGTAGGTATGTTTTTGTTTCACAACCTGATAAAGAGTGAAGAAAACTTATAGTCAGTGTTTTGAAAATACACACGATTCACAAAACTAGTGTTTACGAAACTCCAACAAATAACCTAAGTAGATATTCACAAGAAACACTGGACGGCTGTTTCTCCTCAGTAGTGTGTACTTAGAGGTTAAGTGTTCCACAGTGGCAGTTATGGATGCATAATCTTGGTGAGCCCTATGCTAGGATAATACTGCTGTTCAGTTGCTTTCTAGTTTTTAACGGGTGTCTAATTCAGGTTGGTTCGTGATATCAATAAAATTTGGTAATCTCCACAAACCTCTATACTGATAAATAACCATATTTTTGAATTTCGTATTCACTTAATTTTTTTTAAAATAGGAAGTTCACCTTTGTTCAGTTTTGAAAATTATTAGATATTTAAGTGGTATACAAGTACAGTAAAAATGTAGAAACTATTTTTTTCTAATTATTAAAAGGAGTTTGTAGTGATTGCCAAATTTTAAAGTTTACGACTCTTATTGGTTCTAGTTGAACAATCATTGATAATCAGGGGGTACTAGACAGTTTTTTTCATCCTAATACGGTACTTCTCAGTAGTGCATATCCACACTCCCCATTAAGGACCAAATCAGGGTCCTGCGTCGTGTTTCATCTCTTGATCACTGAACCGCCATCCAATGAAAGATGATTGCACAATATGGTGAATCGATTCAAGTTAAATATGTATACCAGTGACTGCGATCTCTCTGAGGCCTGATGTTTCTGGGTTTGGATGTCTGTTTGTATAATGGATGGACACACTGCTAAAGAGTTCCATACTAGGATGATACAGTTGTACAGTGCTTCCTGGTTTTCAATTTCTGTTTAACTTAAATCGGTATTTAATATAAACCGTGACTTTCCTATTAACTGATAAAAATGTACGAACAAATAGTTACAATATGTGATTTTTCTTAATATTACCTTATTTATCACGTTTGATTCTTTGTGTATATTTGATTGAAGTTTATCTCTTACTCTTATTACTTTCTAGTTACTTTATAAAACTTACAAACGACGTCTAGACAATTTAGATGCCAGTTTATCAGCACTACAAGAGCAGACTAACACAGAACAACCATCTTCTAATGTTTTACCAATCTCTAAAACAGACAAACAAAATATTAATAGTAAAAATATTCAAGAGAAAAGAAATTCATCAGTGTTTACAAATTTGACGAATGAAAACGATACAAATGTTCCATTACTACCTCAGGATTCAATTGTCACTACATGTATTAATGATTTAAATGAATCTGTTAATAATAGATTACATTCTCGTTTATCTTATTGTCATCATTATCATCAAAATCCTAATGTTTCACGCGTAAAACGTTCAGTGTCAGTACCTCGTTCTCCAATTTCATGTAATTATCTCAGAAATTCAAATAATTCACATATATCATCTCATCATTTACATGATAGTACTTCAGTTTCACGTGATCTAGCAGTATCATTAGCTTCGATCGATGTACAATTGCATAATGTTTTGAAACGTCTTGATTCAAATACTGATGAAAGTCTTCAATCACATATAAACCATTACATACAAAATCATTATCCTATTTCTACTGTAACTGATGAACAACACCACTGTACTAATGATGATACAAATGTTATACATATTCAACGTTGTTTGGAAAATATAAATTTAAGTAATGAACCATTACTTGAAGGTCGTTGTAGTGGTGGTAGTTGTATATCAAATAATTTAACTTGTTCACCTTCATGTAGTTGCAATAAAACTCCATCTCTGTCTCATAGAACAATGGATTTATTTCATTCACCAATCAACTGTTCACCGAATTCAAATATAGATTTAATGTCAAATAAACGCAACAGTATTTGTACATCAAGGTATAGTTTTATGTGTTTATTGTTATTCTTTGCACATATGTAGCTACTCTTTCATGTTTTATTGTGTAATTAGAAATACAAGTCTGTTGTCCTGGCATAGTTATTACGATATTATAGCTGAAATAGTTGCAATAAAGTTTAATTTTTGCTTTCAGTAGGACCCAGGAATGTCTAGAACTCGTCACCTGGATGCACCTGAATCTCAGTAATGAAGTTTTGTTCTTTGAACTGTATAGCTTAATTTGCGAAGACTATCGTTTTAGATGATATTATCAATAGGTGCTCTACATTTTGCTGCTTAGAACAAAAATGTCACATTTACAACTTGTTAGACTCCAGGTCTGTACTTTATGTATTCAATCTCAAATCACAAATATCCACTACTACACTAAGATGAATTACCTGTAAAAATATTACTTCCTAATTTTTGGTTAGTTCCCAAGTGCCCTTGAACGGCCGTGAGTGGGGAGAGACCGCTCTCCCTCTCGAAATGTTCTCACATGACCACGCACATACAGCCACTGCCAGGGAAGTCCTGCTGATTGGCCTTTCGCAACGGGAGTGTTTGTTTACAAATGTGAGAGGATGAAAAGCAAATGTCTGTCGTTTTGACCAGTTTGGTGGGTATGGAGGAACCACCTTGAGGAGTTGAAAAACCCTGATTTTGAACCAATGGTGCATATGGGCTCCTCAATCTTAAGGGGATAAATAGAGTATGAACCTACTGTTGGTCACCGGCTGCCATGGGACTGCATCTGCTCACGTTGCTCCACTGCCTTGTGGACTAACCTTCTGGGTGAAAGGCTTGAGGAGTAATGCCCTATGAAAACCACCTGCTTCGGTTTTGACGCCCGAGCAGTACTCCAGCCTTCACACAAGTTGAATGACTGGCGCATCCTTGTATCCATGTTTATATGTTTAAATAAATTAACTAACACGATGAGAATAGGAAAGGAATTGAAATAACATATTATCCACAGCAGTAATGATAAAAAATGATTATCAAGAATATTACTCGAAAAGATAAAATAACATAACATATTTAACGGAATAGGGAAACTTAAAATTTAGCAGAAGATGGAGAATGACTCCATATGTGCCGTTGTAAACATCATTGAACCATGTCACCTTACGTGTCCAAACACTTATCACCTTGACCCAAATTGTTTTTGCGACTAGCCTCAAGCATTCGACCCTTGAACTCTGTAGTCATGCTCTTGGGTCGTCAAAATCATCTTTGACACATATCTATTTTTTGAACATTCCAAGAAGAATCATTCTTTCATAATGTTGAGCAAATAAGAACTAGTAATCATTTTCATACACGTCGATAAAGTTGATCACTCACTATACTAATAATTTAATATGTTTTCTCATAAACTCTAGATGATTATGCTTATTATTGTTACTATTGTTCTTTGCATTTTGTATCAGGCTCTTGAAACCTACTACTCACAAAACTGTTAAATCAGTACTATAGGACAGCATTGATCAATGTCAACACAATTTGTGCACCTAATTCATCACACGTATGAATCTCCGTTTTCAATCCTTATATATATGACCTTTTTATTAATGTTATATTATTTGTGCTTTTACCCAAGACTATTTTTGTATACCAATCTTTTTTAGTGTACCCTATATTTTTATTAAATTTTATAACTCATAAGTAAATAAATATATTTATTTGGTTTAATTATGTTTTCTGTATTATATAACAATTGAATTCATGAGTAGATTTAAACTAGACTACTACCATTGAAAAAAAAACTGGAAGCACTGGACTGCATTTTCATCCTAGTATGGAACTCTTCAGCAATGCATATCCACGATCTAGCATTCAGGACTAGAACTTAAGACCTACGGTTTTGTGCTCCAACCGTTTACATTTAGACCACTGATTCGTCATTCAACAATGTTAATGACAAACATCACTCGATTCATGATCTTGCGCAACTCTTCTTTAAGCTGAACTGACAAGTATATCTTAAAATCCATTAACATACATCATTATCAAGTCATTTTTAACTTCAGTTAGTCATGAATTTTCTGAAAATTTGTCAGACGTCGGAATAATGTCTAATAGAGTTCAAATTATCTTAAAGCACTTAAATCAGCATAATATATGCATTTAACCCTCAACATTACTCACTTGATAATTTCATCATATACAAGCAATACATTAGGAGGAACAGAATTGAAATAGAGCAAGAACAAACATTGATGCAGAATAGTATGAATTCATATTATTTCGAGGTTTATCGTCAGCTGTTTACAAACCAAGATTGTGATAGAATTTTTTTTACATGGAGATAGTGTGAAACAATTGACATAAATGAGTGTAAATAATTGGATTACGTGGTGCTTTAAACAATATGGATACAGATTTGTAAGAATAGGATATTTTGACGTACAGGAATGGTTACGTACTCAAGTTATGTTTTGGATGTAATGTGATTTTTGGCTAAATAGTTCTGAGATCGGTTAAAATAACAGAACATCGTAAGAGTGTATTTTGTGGTTGAACAATGTCTAACTGTTGATTGAAATTGGTTAATTGATGTTAACGTTAACATGATATTCAGTTTCGACTGTATAAAGTAAAATAAAACATGTCATGTGGAAGATCAACTAACGATTCTGAATCCATATCTTCATGTTTTATCAACAAAAGACTAATAAGCTGAGTTATATATTCACTTATCATAATCGAACAATTCAACTGACGAACTGTGGGTGTTAGTGGGACATAGATTAGATTGAAGAATGCTTAATAGTTCATGCTAATTACCTAATTCTTATCCAATCAGCGCTAGTCGATACTTGGAGAATACTCTAGAAGTCTTCTCATGTAAAAACTATAAATATACTAACGTTTTTCCTATTGTGCTTCTTACGTCCATCTACCTTGTTATTTGGAATATAATCTCTTTCCTGTTCAGCCGTGTTCTGATTTGTGTGAGGACTTGTCGAGTGAATTGGTGTCTGAGAATACTAAGCAACAGGAATAGTTGGGTTATAACCGTAAGAGAGAATTATAACAGTTGGAAATAAATGTACTTGTTTAAATATAAGAATTCAAACAACCATCTGTGATGAATGTCATTTACAAAATAAACTAATCTACACAACCCTCTGTAATAATTGTGGTCGCGGGAATTCGTTACTTCCAAAGCTCTACTGTGTCGAATGTGAAGTATACTGCACCAATTATCGTTGTAATGTGCTGTTTTGATTGAGTTTGAAAATGAATAAACTTCATTGCCAACTCAGTGGTATAGTGTTTATAAGCTTATCGAGAGTCTTGAAATTTCTGTCTCGATCACCCTTGTGGTTCTCAATATTTGTTATTGACCAGTCTCACATTAGGATGGAACAGTTCTCCCCCTCGGTTAACTATCGAATTTCAAAGTAAGGTCTATACGTGAAAAGTACCGCTGCTTACCCGACATATAATGACAAGTTAATTTGAACTAGAAAGTATATCGTTTATCGATTGATTGATGAAAAGCGTTATCAATCTAAGCAATCAAGATTTTCCACGTCACTAAATAAATTAATACACTTTAGAAGTTGCCACAATCCTTATAATCTTTTTGTTGATAATTCACCACAGAAACTAAAATTAATCATGTACAGTATAACTTTTTCTTCTGCTGATAGAATTTATTATCTTCAATATTTAGTAACTAGGACTCAATTATTTTCAATATGAAATTATATACAAATTTATAAACCATCTATGTGATCTTTCTTTTTTTTCTGTGGGCATGAAATCTCGGATGTATATTATGTTACTGTGGTGTACTCGATCGTTAAATGACAATCTAACTGTTGGCCTATTCCGTTGGGGTGTTTTTTTATAACTTTCATATTTTCTTTGTCTACACGAATAGGACTCTAATTTGAATCATACAAATATTTACACTGGATTCCCTCGCATTGTCTATTCTACAAGATGTTAATACAACTCAGATCAAAAACATGTGATTAGCTGGATTAGAGTGTAAATATTATTTCCATACCAACAGCTGATAACAATCCGTCATAGTAATAATAAGAGCAAGAGAATATATATATGTTACTCATCTAGTACCTGTTAGACTATCCTATCAACTCCTCATGAGAAATTATACTGAAATTTTACTATACCATCATAGAACTAGTTGAAAATCATTATTCTTAAAAAGATTTCAAGTGTTTTACTTAATTATCTCGAATAAAGTAGTACATTGATATTCAAGTGATATGAAAACCAGAATGTAGGTCCAAAATCAGAATGAAACTTATGGATACAGTCCATATATATATAATATTGAAAACAATTTAATGAGAAATAACTATAAACAAAACACTTGCTATTGTTTACTTGAATCTTCCGGCTGATATTTAGGACTGTAATTGATCAGTCTATTATTAGCATATTTACATACTGTTTATATTGCCTTAATTCATAAGTAGTATAAACAAAGATGGATAGTGGTTAGTAATGAAATCTAGGTAGTGCGTTTTGTGCTATTTTGAACTTATCAACTGGATGTACCTGCATCTTAGAATTGATGTTCACTCTACGACTTGAACCCAGTATCATTATTCACATCCAACACTATCACATTATCCAGTTAGTTACTATGTCCTGACCTAGTCACAAATAGGATGAAACATGCCTCCTAGATTTCTACTGCTAGCCACTATCTACTTTTACTTATAAACAATACAATTCCTGGAGTTTTGTTTTACTTTAATCCTTTCAAGTTTCAATTTCGTCCATTAGTGAATTAGTAGTACACATTACCAGACATGTTTTTTTTTAAATATCATTCTATCAGTTTATTGGATTGACTCATTATATATATATATTGGTGACCACTATTTGTAAGTCGCTAGATGATTGGTCTATCTGTCAAGGTCACAGGATGTGAATCTATGTATGTATATATATATATGTACAGAGAGAGGGTGAGAGAGAGACGCCACATTTTTTCGTTGTTACTAGTACAAGTGAATGAATAAATTATTGATTTTTCCGTTTGGTACCAATGTCTGTATGAATATTTGTAATCATATTGCATAATTTTGTTACTATCTAAATGAAAACAAATGATGTACATTTTTGGACAATCATAATTAAAATCAAGTGAGTAATTAAGATTTATTAGTTAATAATAATAATAATAATAATACCTATTCCATAAGTTGAAGTTTTGAGATGATGGAGACGATTTGTAGCTCAGCTGAATGATTTCGACGGAGTTTTGTTCTGTGTACTGAATATTTTAATTGTGAAGCTTTTATCGTTCTTTTGAATGACATCACCAGCATCCAAAAAACAAAAAAAACTTCGATCAGAGAACAAAACTTCATCATAAAGATTTGGAGTTTAATCAGTTTAGTTAATACTTTTGTTTGTTTTACTTTGACAATCAAAACTGTTCTGTCTTTGAATATATTACTTACTTACATTTGTTACTCCTCATGAAAGAGCATAGTTCAGTGAAAGCCAAGTTCCTTTGAATATATACCTTCGTGAAATGACACGGAAATAGCCTAAGATGTAGTGTTGTTGTTAGTGGTTGAAGTACAGTATAGGGATTTAGTTTTTAAAGTCACTTTAAAGTTTATTCATTGGTAGTTTGTATAAATCAACTCCATTCTGTGACAGAAATAATGTGATTTGTTACAATTTATGAAGTTTGTTGAGGCTAATGTTCTCAATATCTGACTCCAATAAATAATATCCCGTTAACTGAGTATTTTAGGTAAGCTTAATCTCCTAGTAGAATTACGGATTTTACTCGAGATTATTGAGAAGCCTGAACACCAGTTATAGAGATAATTTATTGTTAATGATTAATAATAATCCACAAGCGTACGGTGAGCAAGCACACGATGAAACAGAGGGAGTGAGTGTGTGTATTTAAAACCCATATATATTTTTGAGAGTTAATCGGGTGTGGATAAATTATCGATTATCTGCACATTGAAACCAATAGGAGGATAGCTTAAGAGTTAATGTACAGACATACATTCGATCATACACACCGAAATTAACATAGTGAATTAAGAGTCTGAGTTACAATGAATAGACAGATGATACAGTGGCCAAATGGGCTTGCCACAAGTTCATCGGGTTTTGTTTTCAAAGCTTATTAATCGTTGAATTCATGAGTCGATTTAAGCTAGGCCACCATTGAATACTTGGAAGTACTAGACGGTCGTTGCATTCTAGTATGGAACTTCTCATCAGTGCAATCCGTATCAGGTTTCAAGTATAATGAAAATGAAACCAATACAATTAGGCACTAAAAGCAATTCTCTATACTATTGGTTCCATTCCATTAAACTACTATGTCACATAGTATTTGATACCATTATTGTGTTGAAGATACTAGATTCTCGGAAATCACTTGGTAAACGTCTGATTTTTGTAATTTTCGAAAATTTGAATTTCCCGTTTTCACACCAAAAATGTCTATTTTCCACTTGAAAGGATCCTAAATGTCATTGGTTGGTTGCTTTTTTTATATGCTGTTTTATCACATTTCTCACGGACATTTTAATGCTGTATATATATATGCTTGAGTTGTGTGTTTGTTGTTGTTCGTGCTTCTAGCGGCTTGTAGAATATACTTTCAGTTGTATGAACCTGACCTTTTCCCTCTAATTGGCGTGATTGGAACATATCGGAATAGTTTAACTGTCTTACCGATGTATCTGCTTCAATAGAGACTTCATTGAAGTCTTAGTGGTAACATCTCTGACTGTACAGCTGGGTGACACGGGATACAATCCGTCAAGAAGCATCAGTTCCCTCAAGATTACGGGTACACCATACTGACGAGTGTCAAGTGACATGAAAGCTAGATTCAGGGTGTCCTGTCGACTACTTCCAACCACCATCTTACCTCAACATAGTGTACGCAATGTCGAGTCACCCTGACTGGTGTCCACATTACAACTTGGTTGATTGTATTCGATGTGCACTAAGAAGGACTTGACAAACATGACATTAATCACCGCCCAGTGATCAATCAACTGTAATCTATGATTATTTAACTAGTTTCGGCTTAAAACGAAAATCCTCTTCATGTTGAACAAGATTTCTCTAAATCACCTGATTCAATAATATTCATGCTTTCGAACTGATAATTTAGATTTTCGTCTGATATTTTTCTAATTTCTAATGTGAGGTCATAAACTATGGAATCAACCATGTTAGAAGTTCGTTAATTTCTTGTTCAGCTTTATAATGAGACAGCCGGTGTAGATTTCAAATTGATAAATCTTGAAAAACTGGGTTATAGAGATTTAACTAAGTGATCTAAATGTGTTTTGATCACTATGAAACTTTGTGGTCTTCCATTCCATTCCATAGACGACCTTTGAGGGACGCTAGATTGACCGTGAGAAAACCCACTTATTACAAGGGTCAAAAACGAGTTGTAAATTATCATGAAGAATTACGACTAAGTTTTAATTAGAAGTTAGGGTTAAAAATTAGAGTTAGGATTTTCATCATGAATTCAAATCAGCTGTAATGCTAAGATGCTATTTAACTATATGGATGAATGAATATTGCGCCAAAAACCTAGACTTATTATCGTCAATTTCATTGGTTTGTCCATAAATTATAGTCGTTCCGAAAATTATCAGTATGGAGTTGTGGAGCTTATTAAGTTTTTGTTTGACTTCATGAACCAATTTATGTTAGACCGCCATCTAAGACTTGGAAGCACTGGACGGCTGTTTCGTCCTTTTGTGGGATTCTTTATGATCTCAATCAAAAACTTAATAATCTTCACAACCCCATACTGATATTGACCATGTGCTCACTGGTGACTAGATTCGTGAGGGAATTCTCAAAGTTCTAGTGAGAAGCCGTGACCAGTGGAGCTAATCCGTGTCGGGTAGAGACAGGAATCTGCCTCAGTACAATGGAAGATGGTCGTGCGATTTCGTGGATTGGTTATTGTTAGACATTAACACCGTTGGATGTTAGCCGGTTTAGTGGTCTAGAGGGTAAAAGCGTTTGCGCGCGAGACCGGAGGCCCTGAGTTAAAATCGTGCGAGCGAGATCGTGGATGTGCGCTTTGCTGAGGAGTCCCACAATAGGACGAAACGGCTGTCCAGTGCTTCCAGGTTTCCGAAAATTGTCCTTTTTGTAGATGTTTGCCTTTCCGATTATATATGTCACGGCATTAGTTAAGAAAAATAACTATAAAGCTAGAACATTATTACTATTAGTCCGTAAGATGACACCTAACTAGAATGTATAATACCTTCACATCTGAGAGACTTAAACAAAGCATTTATCATGTGGATTAGATGATTAGCTCATGACTTTCTTAGATTGTTTCTATTAAGTAAAAACATAGATGAATGCTTGTTGAATATACCTGCTTACTTCAATCACAGGTGGTTTACCAACAAATCAATTATGATTACTAATATCTTCCGTATTAAATTGTTAAATTTAAATCATCAGGTAACATTTCAATGTTTCCAAGTGTATTGTATCCAGATATCTGTCCACAGTGAAATTCATTTTTGTGGTACAATAGCCTTGGGATTAAACTCTGTGTTCATGATTATTAGTTCTAATAAAATTAGATTTTGTACTTGTGTTAAAAGCTAGTTAATTTAGTCACCTATCAGCTATCCTCCACGAGTTATTGGAAAGAGTAACAGTGCCGAATGTGGTGTATTCCCCAGAAATACCTAAATCTATTTAAAACATACCATTGCAGCTAAAGATTGACCGGCGTACGAAGAGAGAACACTGTTAACACGGAAAATCTTGTTTATTACAAAACTATTAGAAGGGGTTTTGTGGATACTTTGTAATTTTAATATTTGGGATCATGAGTCAAATGAAGCCAGACCACCATGTGAAAACTGGAAGCACTGGAAGGCCGTTTCGTCCAATTGTGGAACTCCTCAGCAAAGCGCGCACTCACAATTGAGATTGTAGTACTTTAACAGTTGAATTCACGAGTTAACCTAAGTTAAATCACCATACAAAACGTTGAAGCACTTGATAGCTTTTTCGTCCTAATATTGGACTACGTGTGGGGGATCGTGGATGCACACTGCTGAGGAGTCCCATACCTGAACGAAACGACCATCCACTTCTTTCAGGTTTTCAATAGTGGTCTAGCATAGATTGACTCGTGAATCCAACTATTACAATACGATTGTATAGATACATATCGTAGGTAAGAGGTACAAACTTACTCAGTGATGACAAGTATAGTCAGAATAATAAAGGTGTCTGTCAATGTCTTGTAATCGGAAGTAGGTCAAAAAATCGGAAAAGTAAACATAAATTTTACTAAAACCGCTAAGATTACGTAATAAGTATTCAAATAATTGGATAATAAAGAACAAACTTGAAATAAGGTCTATAAAAATAGACTAACAAAGGTTATGGAAAATAATAATAATAAGTAGAATTGGTTTTGAAGCCATTTAAGCACATGTACCATGACCCTTGATTGCATTGTTCGTTTACCCCTCCCTATGTATATTTGTCCACACAATGCTATGTGACGTAATCATTTGTGCATTGTCTAGATCTATTTGGAATTATTGGCTTAGACTTTTCAATTATAACCAATTTAGCAGCATAATAGGTTCTCTCAATGGCTGCTTTCAATCTCTGTCTCGAAACTATACTATAGGATTCACCTCTCCATGGTAGATAGATATAAAGTTTTTCCTTGCAACCTAATAAATGAGAAATTTTGGCGTTAACTGACTTTTGCACATATTATTAAATTTTAGTGGATAACCTTACTTACTTACTCTTGTTACTCCCAATGGAGGAGAATAGGTCACCGACCAGCATTCTTCAACCCACTCTGTCCTGGGCCTTCGTTTCTAGTTCTATCCAATTGTTGTTCATTCTTCTTATGTCTGTCTCCATTTCTTGACGTAATGTGTTCTTTGCTTTTCCTTTCTTCCTTTGTTCTTGAGGATTCCAGTTCGGTGCTTTCCTCAGTGTGTGTCCTATCCAATTCCAACACTTCCTCCTGATTTCTTCCTCAGCTGAGATGTAGTTTGTTCTCTCCCACAGTAGGTTGTTGCTGATAGCTTTAGTGGATAACAATCTGATACTAATTTGTCAGTCAGCAACTTTTCATCTTTTTCAACCGTATCAGTAGTGCAAATTCTTTGAATCCTATTTAAGAGACATTTAACCATACCTCACTTGTATTGCAATGGACAGAAACTATGGAAATTTAAGTATAACCTAGGCTATATACCTAAATGGCTTCAAAACCAATTAGTATCCAATGCTCCAACCAACATGAAAGGTAGAAAAGCGTATTCATCGATAGTGAAGCATATAGGTAGAATTGTTTGCCAAACCTAATCTAATCAAGATTAAGATAAGGGTTAAAAAAATTTATCACAGTTCACAAAGTCTTTTATTGATAACTCGAATCTCTATAACTTCTACTATGTATGTAAAAGATGAAACCGAACCCTCAATATTGATTGATTTGTTTCTGTCTATTATATAAATGCTATTGATCAAATGTGATAGAGCGTGGCATGGTGCAAATTATTGATTTTTTTTCTTTTAATGATTCCAAATTCACTCGGTTTTGATATGATCATTACATTATACCCATAACAACTATCAAAGTACAAATAAACATTAAATAAGGTTTAATTCATCAATGAAATAATATCAATGTTTAATACTTATTAGAAAAAATAAATGAAATTTAGTAAACAATAATATTGAATTGGCAAGACTATCATTTATAATTGATTGATCACTGGATGGGGATCAATGTCATGTGTGTCAAGTCCTTCTTAGTTCAGATCGAATCATATTGACCAAGTTGCAATGTGGCCACCAGTCAGGGTGACCTGACATTGAGTGTACTATATTGAGATAAGATGGTAGTTGGAGGTAGTCAACAGGAAACCCTGGACCCGGGTTTCGTGCTACTTGGCACTCATCAGCAAGGTGTACGTGTAATGTTGAGGGAACTGGTGCTCCTTGACGGATTGTATCCCGTGTCACCCAGCTTCACAGTCAGAGACGTTACCACCAGGCTATCTGAGCCGCGAACGACCTCCTGTAGGACTGAGATGTAATCACAATTGATTGATCACTAGGTGGTGATCAATGTCATGTATGTCAAGTCCTTATTAGTGCAGATCGAATCATATTGACCAAGTCACCATGTAGCCATCAGTGACGGTGACTTGACATTGCATGTATTATGTTGAGATAAGATAGTGGTTGCAGTATAATTTATGAACGAACCAATCACATATAAGATAACATCATGGATTTTGGCGAGAAATCCACTCATCCATTTGAATAAACAATGTTCTGTCATTATATGTATTAGACTTCTTACATAACCTACTTCATTCATAATATCTCACCTACAGTTTGACATTCAGTTAATGTATACATATAGACATATGATATGCCTATATAACCTTAGCCTATCAGGAACATGCAATTTGTGAATTTTTAATTATATCATACTCAATGATCGACTAGAAAGTGTTTAGTTTCGGGTTCCATAATATTTTTATGTATTGAAAAAATTGTGAATTGTTTTTTGATAAATAATAAAATATCAATATAGGATTGTGGAGATTAATAAGTCATTGATTGAGATCTTGAATCGATTGATGATAGACCATCATTGAAAACCCTGAAGCACTGGACAGCCGTCTTGTCCTATTGTGAGACTCCTCAGCAAAGCGCACATCCACGATCTCGCTCGCACGATTCCAACCCAGGGCCTCCGGTCTCGCGCGCAAACGCTTAACCTCTAGACCACCAAGCCGGATGACATCCAACGGTGTTAATGTCTAACAATAACCAATCCACGAGATTGCACGACCATCTTCCATTGTACTGGGGTAGATACCTGTCTCTACCCGACACGGATTAGCTCCACTGGTCACGGCTTCTCACTAGAACTTTGAGAATTCCCTCACGAATCTAGTCACTAGTGAGCATATGGTCAATATCAGCATGGGGCTCTGAAGAAGATTATTAGGTTTTTGATTGGGTTTATGAGGTTAGACTTTATTACCTTTGGGTGCCGGCTCAGTGATCTAGTAGGTTGAGTTTTCGATCGCGAGACTTAAGGCCCTGGGTTGGAATCCCGCGAGCGAGATCTTGGATTTAAAGTGCATGCTGAGGAGTCTCACAATAGGATGAAACGGCCATCCAGTGCTTCCAGGTTTTCAATGGTGGTCTATCATCAATCGGTTCAAGATCTCAATCAATAAATGATAAATTAACATATATGTATATCTATTTATACTACTTAAATTATTACTAGTAATCTATATCATTCCTTTATAGTTTTCTTAACAGTTTCCATCATTCTCATCAATTGAATTGAATTGAATTAAGATGTAAAAACTTATCAACTATGCATATTTTATTCATTTATTTAATTATATCATCTATCAATGTTATTGATAATACTGTAATTGATAATTCCAATATAAAATGTTTAAATCAATGGATTAAACCAACTGAAGGTGTAGCGTTCTCATTATCACCATGTTTCACATGTAAATATTCTAGTTTTCAAGGTTCTATGAATATTAAATGGGATTGTGAACAGTCATATAATTTGAAAATTAAGGTAAGCCAATTAAAAATATTATTATTGCTATTCTTGCTATCAGAAGGGGTTTTTGTAGAGATTGTAGTAATTTCAATAGTTGAGATCATGAGTCTATTGAAGCTACACCAACATAGTAAACCTGGAAGCACTGGATGGTCGTTTCATCGTATTGTGGGATTACTCCTCAGCAATGCTCATTCATGATCGCGCCTCGTAGGATTCGAACCCAGAACCTATCAGTCTTGTGTGCGAATGCTTAACCACTAGACCACTGAGCCGATATCCAGTGCTTTGAGGTTCCCCATGGTGGTCTAACTTCAATTGACTCATGATCCCAACTATTGAAATTATTACTATTACTACTACCATTATTTTTACTACTACTATTATTATTATTACTACTGCTACTATTATTAGATGTTGATTAATATAAATTATTTCCAGTTTTGAGTTACACTGTCTATATGGGGAATTGAATCATGAAATTGCTGATCCAAACTTTAATGTTTGAATCATAAAGCTACCTCTAATTACCTATTTACTTTTTTGAAGACAACATGAAACATTTCACTGGTTTTACAATGATTTTTATCAAGAGCCAAGCAAAATACTACTTTTCATCAAGACTGTTTTGCGTTTAGTGAATGTTAAGGGTGAAAAGAGTGGTTTTCACTTTCCTGTTACCCAGATTATAGATGGATACTTCTTCTTGAGATAACTAAGAAAAAAACTTAGTAAGAGGTAGCCTTGACAACTTCGGAGGAAATTATTTACTGTCCAAAAGGGAACTGCCTGAGACCGATCAGACACAGCTTTTTTAAAGGTTTCTAGTTTATTAGCTTCGTACTTTTAAGACTCTGCTACGGGACACAACAATACTTATGCAACCATTTCACAAGTTCCTTCTTTCGTTGTGGCAAACATCGTATTAGAATGATGATTAGGTGGTTAGGATAGTTGATTTTTATTCATAAAATCACAGATTCGAACCCTAATCTATCTATTTCGACTTAAGCAATCTTACTTACTTACTTACACCTATTAGTCCTCGTGTAGGAATATGGGCCGCCCACCAGCACTCTCCATCCAACCCTGTCCTATTCAATCCCTTACAGTTCTTTCCAGTTTGTTATTCATATGTTCCTTGGCCTTTCTCTTTTCCGCTCCTCTTCCAGGTTCCAAGTTAGGGCTTGTCTTGTTATGCAGTTTGGTGATTTCCTTATTGTATGTCTTATCCATTTCCATCGTTTTTCTTAGCGAGTTGGTTTTCTACGAGGTGCGTCTCTAACCTGATGTCGAACTCTCCTCCTTTTTCCGGGCTTGGAACCGCCAGTAATTCTAGAAGAGTTACATGTAGAGTTGGATTTGAGCAATCTGCTAGTATATTATTCATCCCTTACACTTAAAGTTCACCTCTAAGCCATCTAAATAAATCTTTACTCACACGCTGACCAATTGACATTATGAAAAACTTATACTCATCATGTTTAAACTGTTAGAATACTCTCAGATGTTTACTGTGTTCTTTGTGTGTGTGTGTTTTATTATTTTTATTATTTAAACATAAACATTGGTACAAGAAGGCACCAAATACATATGCGCCACATAATCATTCGATTTGTGTGAGGGCTGTGATACTGCCCTGGTGCACAGACCGAAGCAGGTGGTTTTCTTAGGGGGCCACTCCTCGAGCCCGGGTCTGATCCACAAGGCAGTGGAGCATCGTATGAAGATGCAGTCCTATCGTAGCCGGTGACCAACAATTGGTTCATACGCCATTTGTTCCCGCAGGATACTGGAGCTCATGTGCACCATTGGTTCGGAATCCGGTTAAAGCGTCGGACATCCTCTTTTCGTCCTCCCATTTTCGTAGACAACACCCCCGCCACGAGAAGGTAGTGAGTAGGACTTCCCTGGCAGTGGTTGTATACACGTGGCCATATGAGAGCATTTCGAGAGGAGGCGGGCCCACCCCACTCTCGGCTAGGCCATTTGGGGGCATACATACATATTATGATTCATTATATATTCCTAATTATTACATAATCTATTTTAATATTATTATTATTATTATCGTTTATTAGGGTTCAATAGATTCAATTGAATTTGATGAATTATCTAATTATGAATTAAGAATATATAGAACAAGAGAAAATCTATCACAATCCAATACAATTTTAAAAGCATTCTATATAACTAGTCAAAGACAAGTCAGTATAACATTAACATTACAATTAATTGCACATCATTCTATGAATGAACAATCGAAATTACAATTAAATTTTGTGCCAATTTTAAATGAGAATAAAAAATCATTTAAATATTTTCAATTATATTGGTCTACATTAAAACAAACTGATTTTACTCTATTCATTTACAATATGTAAGTGATAATTGCAATCTTATTTGTGTATTAGTGATTCTATTCTGGTTTGTGAGTTTGTTTTGTTTTAATTGAGTTAGTCTTCTATGGGATTAAGGTCACTAATCTTATGCATATCAAACCTTTTTCTACTTCTCCTCGTTTATCCTCAAATGGGACCGATAGTAGTCACAGAGGGACTTCAGGCGGAGTTATTGGTTATCATGTTTCATCATAATGCACAGAGAGAGAGAGAGAGAGGAGATAAAAAATGAGTGGAGATTAATCCCTAATAGATAAATATTCACTGATAGTGTAGTGAACAGAACACGGATGGGGAACAATCGAATGTACTTAACATGAAATTACAGTTGTTAATAAAATCTAACAATCATAAAGTAGTAAATGCTTAATTTGCAAAATGTCTATCGATTGTCTAAAAATGACTCAGACTTCATTGTTCTTGTATTTTGATACAAATTGCATCCTGTTTCCATTCTTTACTGTTCGATCCTCTTGTCTCTCTGCTGCCAGACTTTCTGTTCACAACTGACGTCATATACTACTTATGTAAATATAAGCAGTCTTAATGCTAGATAACCTAGTTTCAAATCTCATACGAAGTATCAATTCTCTGAAGCTTTTCGGTTATTTATAATATTTATTTGAACACAAATGTTGATACAAAAGGGCACCGAATATATATGCACCACACAAGTCACTTGATTCGTGTATGGGCTGTGATACTACTCAGGTGCCCAGATCGAAGCAGCTGGTATTCTTAAGAGACCACGCCCGGAGCCTTCGACCTAAAGGTTTGTTCCACAAGGCAGTGGAGAAATATCAGGAGACGCAGTCCCATGGTAGCTGGTCACGAAAAATAAGTTTATACACCATTTGTTCCCTGAGGATCCTGGAGCTCATGTGCACTATTGGTTGGAAATCAGGGTTTTCCAACTCCTCTAGGTGGATCCTCCATATTCCCTAACCTCGCTTACAGCACTGGATACTCAGTTTTTTTGCTCTCTAAATTTCGTAAAGAACACCTTCTCTACGGGAAGGCAGTTAGTCCAACTTTCATGTAAGAGCATTTTCAGAGGAAGATTGGACTCTCCTCACTCTTGGCCGTTACAGGGTAGTTCAATAGTTAAATACTCTCCTTCAGACTTGAATATTCTGGGATTTTTTTGCCTTTAGAATCATAAAAGATCAATTTCATAGTGTTCAATACTTGGACAAATCATCTATCAATACACTATTCTCTGATTTTCACTAGTACCATCAATTGAAGTCAATCAATGACCAACATTACTATCAAAATGTATATATTTGTGTAACTTAGTAACTGAGAATTCTTCCCCTTTGATTGATTGGTTGATTTTGTTTTTTTGGTTCTATTTCAGAACTCATACACTTCAATATCAAACTCATAGTACATCAATATGTTTAGAAAATTTAACAGAAGGTAGTCAATATAAATTTTGTATTGTTGAAACATTATACACATGTAAAAGTTCATCATGGAATTGTATTATTAAAACAATTCCAACGATACAAAGATCTATTAATCATTATCAAAAATCAATAAATCAATTACAAATTAAAAATCTCGGTTATAATTGGTTACAATTAACATGGTTACCAATATCACAAACATTATATTGGCAAATTAATGAAATTCCTATTGGATATCTAATTGTTGCTATGGGGAAATTTAAAACAATTCATTGTACTGATCGAATTTACAGTATTCAAGCACCATGGGTAAATTTATGTTTAGTTTTCAAACTTGGATTTACATACTATACACTAATTGATGTGCTTTGAATTTGGTGTTAACAATCACCTTCTTACTTATTTACGTACCTACGCCTAATGGAGCAGAGGCCGCTAACCAGCATTCTCCAGTATTCATCCAATGCCCAAGCCTCTTCTTTTATCCGGGCTTTGGAGTGGCAGTAACCTCAGAAGGACTCCAGGCAAAGTTAAAAATCATCTTCTATATAAACAATAATCCTTTTCAAATAGAAAATCACTATTTAGAAGTTTAAAATGGTTTAAATTGCCCGGATTGTAACAATGTAGTAAATTGTGTCACAAAATTTTGTGGAATGTATAAGATGTGGTTATTAGGGGAATTCGAGATACGCGTTTTGTCATATTTTGAACTTGTCACCTGGATACATCTTCATGCATGTGTTAATATTCACTCAAAGATTCGAACTCAGCTACTTTTATTCAAAATATCAACAACAGGATTGTTTAAACCATCACAATTGAAATTGAAATTCATAACTGTTTCATAAATGAGTGACTGTTTGGACCATGAATTAATTGATGTTAGACCACCGTTGGATCTCAACCAAAAACTTAGCAATCTCTACAACCCCATACTGATAATTAACATGTGCTCACTAGTGACTAGCATCGTGAGAGAATTCTCGTAATTCTAGTGAGAAGTCGTGACCAGTGGAGGTAATCCGTGTCGGGTAGAGACAGGTATCTACCTCAGTACAATGGAAGATGGTCGTGCAATTTCGTGGATTGGATGATGTTAGACACTAACACCATTGGATGCCGGCTCAGTGGTCTAATGGTTAAGTGCTCAGACGCGAAACCAGTAGGTCCTGGGTTCGAGTCCCACGGGGTGCGGGATCGTGGGTGCGCACTGCTGAGGAGTCCCATACTAGGACGAAACGGCCGTCCAGTGCTTCCAGGTTTCCAACGGTGGTCTAACATCAATGAATTCATGATCTCAACCAAAAACTTAACAAACTCCACAACCCCCATACTGAAAAGTGATGGTAACATCATTGTTATTTGGGCCATCTTCCATCGTACCGAGGTAGATAATTGTCTCTACCCGATACGGAATAACTCCACTGGTCACGGCTTCTCACTAGAACTCCGAGAATTCCCTAACGAAGCTAGTCAGTAGTGAGCAAATGGTATAGTGGGTTAGGTGTTCGCCTACGAGACTGAAGGCCCTGAGTTCAAATACCGCCAGCGGGATCGTGGATACGCACTGCCGAGGAGTCTCACAATAGAACGAAATGGCCGTCCAGTGCTTCCAGATTTTCAATGGTGGTCTATCATCAATCAATAACTTAATAATCTCCGCAACCCCATACTGATAAACAACAAGGACAAAAATATCCCCCTCTTCATTTGCTTTTTAACAAGATAATTGAATGTTTTATTGGAACAACCAGAGAAAAACTTGTATGAGCAAAAAACGATGCAATACATAGTGCCCGCAGTGTCGAGTCACCTAGACTGGTGGCCACACTGCAACATGATCGATAGCATTCGATCTGCACTAATAAGGACTAGACAAGCATGACATTGATCACCACCCAATGATCAATCAATTGTGATTACTCTCACCTCCCATTGATTTTCAATTCCCTTACACTCCCAGTTGTTTGTCTCACTATCTTTGCGTATATGACATTGATATCGCTCTATTTTGTTAGATACTTTGATAAACGTTACTTATTGATCAACAAGTACAATTTAATGTTGAGTAATATAGTTCGGTACAATTTGTGACATTTACTCTATACTTCATGAAGTCACGATTTGAAGAGGTGATCTTTCACGTCAGGTGATTAATTAATTATCCTATAATTGAATGTGTGACCAGTTTTTCTCATTTTGTTTTTGTAAACTTCTTAAAACAAAGAAGAACTTGTTTATTAAATGGCTACATTAAACCGGATGTGACTTCAATAGATTGAGATTCACTGTATCGAATGTAATCGCAATCTTATATAATCTATTTTGTTTGTAAAAATATGATTATCAAATATATCATTAAATCATTTTTGTATTGGTTGTTTGAATCTTCCCATTGATGTTAAGGATTAGAATTGACCAGTCTCTGATTGTAGTTTTTCTTGACTTAAAAGCAGTATTTGACTCTCTGGACTGAGAGGTTTTGTGGTAGTGTTTGTCATTGAAAGTTATACTTCAGAAGTATATAAACCTTGGGAAGGCTGTTGACTGGAACACTACCAGTTGAGTCAGAGCTTATGGCCAACTGTCATCTGATTTTGCAACTTCAAGTGGTGTCCCGCAAGACTGTCCATTATCTTTATTTTTATTCAACTCAATCATAGACATACTGTTGGAAATAACGTTCTTATCGACTGAATTTTCGGACATAGATCTCTTTGTAGGAGGTCCACTTATCGACTTAGAATACGCAGATGATATAGTACTGTTTGGTGAAAACGCTGATAAAATGCTAAGTGTTTTGGTAGCACTGAGCAACAATGCCAGGACGTTTGGAATACGTTTCTTCCACTTTTATTGCAAGTTGTTGTTTCAGGACTGCCCTATGTCAACACCTGAACTAAGGATAGGGAGTGAAGTAGTCGAACGCGTCGACAATTTCTTTTATCTTGGAGGTCTGATCAGCTGAAATGGGTTGGTGTCTGACAAATCTTCTGTACAGATTCAAAACGCTCGTTTGGCGTTTGCCAACTTACGTCACTTATGGCTAAAGCAAGAAATCTTCATCGACTAAGATGTGTTGGCCACGTGTTACGTATGCCTCAACACCGATTACCACGACTCGTAATGATGGCTAGTGTTGGAGACGGTTGGAAGAAAGTTAAGGGCGGTCAAACCAAAACGTGGCATCAGTGCTTGAGGTCAATAACTTCTAGTCTGAGCCATGTTGATAGATGTAGACTATTTGTTTGTGGTCCGCGTGACTATCGTAACCAATGGCTGGAGACTCTGGGTGTTATATAGCTCAGAATCGATCACAATGGCGTCAGTGTATACACTTTTTTCTTCCCTCAAACTGTGAGATTAAAATTACTTTATACCTTTCTTTCTATGAATTAACTCTTTCTTACTTTACTATATTCCTATACAAAATCTTTTTTTATATATATTACTACCAGTGAAGTAAAAGCTCCTATGTATTTGGTGTTTATCTTGTTGTGTTAATGAGGTATGGCTAATTGAACTGATGCATGTTATAGCTGACTGACTCTTATTGACATGTGTGTATCCTGTGCGGATTACCTCAATGTTGCCTAAAGTCACAATTAATATAATCAGAGATAGATGTATGACTGACGAATCCCACAATAAGACAAAATGATCGTCCAATGCTTCCAGGTTTCCCATGGTGATCTAGCTTTAATTGACTCATGATCTCAACCATTTTTATACAAAATATGATAGTCTATCTTTCCTCCCTTTTTTTCTATATTAAATAAAACAAGGCTTACAATTCAAAATCAATTATAATGTCATATGTACAATATGTGTATTCACATAATATTACCTCGAAATGTCCATTCAATATTACTTATAAGGAAATCAATGTTTTAAGTAATTTATGGCCAGAATGGAATTCATTCATTGAATCACAACAACAAACTAATCATGATGAATGGGGATCTATTAATGAATTTAATATAGAATTAAATCAACTTACACCATTACAAGAATATGATATAATTATTGAACCAATATTTCATAAATATAAAGGAATTGCTGAATCAATTACAACGGATAAATGTAAGATTGTGTAAAGTTGTTTTTTCTTTTATTGCTGTTGTTGTTGTTGTTGTTCCTTGTCATTGTTGTTATTAACTTAACTAATCTGTTCAACAAAGATTGGATTGGTTGAGGTTAGACATGAACACTGTTGGATGCCGAATCAGCGGTGTAGAGGTTAAGCGTTTTTGCGCGAGACTCAAAGCCTTGTGTTCGAATCTCTCGAGGTGGAATCGTGGATGAGTACTGCTGAGGAGTAGTTCCACAATAGAACGAAGCAGCCATCTAATGCTTCCAGGTTTATAATGCTAGTCAGTTCATGATGTTAATCATCAACTAAGATTGTTGAATTTGAAGGAATGAATCCAAATTATTTTGATTTTACTGAATAATAAATTACAGTGCATTTCGGCTTATCCACGACTCATCAGTTAGAAGAACTTGTATTTCATGGTTAATGTTTACTCTGGAAGTCAACTTCAGTACTGTTCGTTTCAAATGCCGAATGGGTTACTCAGTAAACTACTAGGGCCGGATAGTCCATTCATTTGTGTAACAGGTATGAATTTTAATTTGTTATAGTTTGGACTATCCGGTTGTTAATATTTGGACTTAATCGGTTTTAGTACCCATAAGTGTAGCTTGTGCTAACTGCCTGGATATAGCCATTTTTTGCCAAGTTTTGTAGAAGAGACGAATTAAACTCAAATGTATTACACGGACTGGTGACTCTGTGGATTCAGTAGTTTAATAAATAACCCCTTTGTGGCTTGAGACGAAAGGTAAGATGTTCGATTCATGAAGGTGGACATCAACTCAGAGATTCTGTTACATCCAGCTGATAAGTTTTCAACAGGGCGAAATGCGCAACCTAGATTCCACTGCTAGCCATAATTCATCTTTTCTCCTAAATCTGTTACAAAGTGATTATATCGAGAAAATCCTCAGAACACATACATATTCCAAGGTTCGATCAAGAATATTTATATCGGTGCAACGGCAAACCCTTAGAAGTTAAATTTTTTGACTTCGTAGATTAAATGCCCGTTTTGATTTGTGCTTTGTTACTTAATTTTTTAAAAATTGATCTCTCCGTTAGTAGGTGTCACCGATGTGATGATTTTCTTGGTTGGCTAAAGTTTACAGCCTCACCAGTGAGTTTGTTTCTCCACTTAGTACCTTGCCCTCATCCTCAGAATTACTCATTTGATGGTTCCACAGTATGCAAGAACGGTTCTCTAAATATCCCATGATCAGATACTTGTAGCCTTCATAAGCCTTTTTCCTTAACCTTTTCAAGAATAAAAATTTAGAACGGATGGAAATAGTTGATGTTCATACAGTACCACGACCTAATTGAGATTGGAAATTCGAATCAATAACCATTGTTCGACCTAAGGTTCGTGATTTCAATCCCTAGGACAGTCGTTAATGCACACTGTGAATCAGACTAGTCCTGTCTAGCTTTCTAAGTTATTGTGATAGTTCGGTTGACTCATTTTGTCGACGTGTGTTATATGTATGTCCAAATACCGCCTACGTGGACTCGAATAATGCAGTAGTCGAGTAAGACAAATCATATGATTTTTAAACAAAGACATGATATCAATCCATAATAAGTCATTCGTCATGGACTGCTAACTTCAACTAAAAAAGATAAACTATAAACCATTAACAGAATGAAATGAACCATTTTGGATTTTGGCAATGACGAGTTATCAATCGATCACAAACTTAACTTTTCCCATCGATTAAATAAAATGTGCTTTTGATTTAAATCTATTCAACGTGTTAGACTGACAACCAATTATAATCTACTTAGACTCAGACACATAAGCTTCATATATATGTCAGTCAGTCATAATCAACGTAGTATCCGTAACATATATGAATCAGCTGATATACCACACCAAATGAACATGTTCGATGAGGTATTCAAGACAAATACGTGATGAGCAACAATATCAGTGTTGGTAGGGGATGTCACGCGGAAGGAATTAACGAATTAAAAAGCCCAAGTTTATCTTAAAAAATCGAAGTCTAAGGAAAGATAAAGAATATATTTATATGCACCATTGCAACCGATTCTCGATCAAGCCAATCGATGTCTCAAACAATTAACTACGAGAATCAGATAGACATTTACATCAGATAGTCTGAACTTACCAACGAAGCCCATTCCGATAACTAATAATTTCATAGACTGATGTCACATCGTAGTTTGGTTTTGTTCTAACCTACTTATACACTAACTAACATCACAAATCTATGTAGATGGTAGTTAAACATACTTATAGTTGTTAGGATTTAATGACTGATTGATTGCAAAGACTTCTTTCTGACCAAATTCGAAGCCTCTGTAAATATAGTGGAATGATTTAATATTTTAAATGAAGTAATGCTGTTGTGATTAACACTCATAGACTAGACAAATATGCCCTTGGTTACTACTCACTCAGTTATTGATCAATGTACGAAACCCCAGTCTTATAGTTGGTCGTTTGAATACTCAGTATCTTAATGACAATTTTTTAGATCATTAAAATGATTGATTCAGCTTTGAATCATGAATACAGCCTCCACTAACTGAAGACTGCGGGAACAACTTTTTTACAAATCTCAACTAGCACAAAACCTAAGTCACGCTGGATTTCCATGTAATACCTTCAACTATCAAACATTGCAGTATGATACATGTTAACGGAACGTTATGTATTACATTGAACGATGTGTGAGTCTAATTTTGACACACAGTCCTCCTATGCACAAACCCAATGGGCTGCTCGAATGAAAAGATATAGTGAGGAAGATATTCGTTATGTCTTTATTATGTCTCATTCCTTAGCAATGTAAAACAACTTTTGATCAACTACGTACACCCATCATCTGGCCGATTTCCGATTGGCTCAATATATCAATATCAGATTAATTTGCAGGTGAAATCGGTGTATAACGACGAGCGAGTCGGAAGCAAGATTTCGACTTTCAGTTCATAGCGCGATTTATATAAATCTGATAGTGTTCCGCGTATCAAACCCTTAATCTTGACTCTTTAGATTAGATATAACAGATTAATCCAAGCTCTTATTTCGATATCCGTTTGATTATATTATAGCTGATGTGGTCTCATGATGAAAATAACAACTCTAAACGCTTAGTGCTAACCCTAAGAACTTAGCTCTAACTACTAGGAACATCGTTCGAACTCTTAACAGCCTGTTTGAATCTTTTGAGGGATTTCTAGAATATAAACACACTTTATCTATCAGGTCGTTGTCTTTTCAGAATTTATAGATAGAGAAACTTGTAGAAGACACTGATGGATCTATCAATTACTCAAAATTGTTACACAATTTTCAATATGATTACTTTCTTTTTTATACCACAGACGTTTTATGCTCGGCATGATGATATTGTCTGACTCCAGTTTGGATGAACAGAAATGAATGGAAATATTTCATTTAGCTCCATTTATTACTTAAGCTAACCCCGTTTGTGTGACGACGGTAATAAGAAGCCAATTACGCGTCATGCTGCAGGAATATATTTTAAACATTCGTTTAATCAAACAAACATTCAGAATAAGAAGCGGGAAAGATAAGCAACGCAAAGCGAAGAACTCGAGGGAACCAACTTGTTTTGATCAAGTATAACTCGATATTTATAGTCGGACAAAAATAAGTTACAGATATGTCATGAGTAGGATAAATAACGAATACACTTACACTCGCATAGAATTAGTCAAGGTTAATTATCGAACAATTGACTTGAAAAGTATGAACACATCGGTCTGCCCAGAAGGTAGAACAACAGATTTAAATTTATTTACTTTATTTATTTGTTTAAACATATAAAAATTGTTGCAAGAAGGCACCAAATAGATATGCGCCACATAAACCATTCGATTTTTGCGAAAGCTGGGGTACTGTCCGGATTCCTAATCCAAAACAGGTGATTTTCTTAGTAGGCCGCAACCCGATCCTTTAAACTAAACGTCTAATCCACAAGGTAGTGGAAAAACGTAAGGAGATGCAATCTCATAGTTGCCGGTGACCAACGATTGATTCATACACCTTTTTGTTCCCTCACGATCCTGGATCCCATGTGCACCACTGATTAGGAATCAGGATTTTCCAACTCTCCTAGGTGGACCAACCCGAGTGATTTACCGGATATTCGCTTTACGTCCTCTCAATTTTGTAAACAAAAGTAATGCTACGAGAAGGCAGTGAGTCGGACTTCCCTGGCAGTGTTTTTATACAAGTTTTATGTTGATATATCACGGTACTAGAAACTACAAACTATCATTGTATAAATGATATTTGTTTTAAGGATTAATTATACTATTCTTGTTCTATATTTTCTTTTTCTTTCTGTTAGTGAATCCTTCCATGGATTGTAATTTAACATTTGAACAAATAAATCATAATGAAAGTTTCATTTATTGGTCATTACCATCGTTAATTAGATCCAATCTATTGAATATAATAAATAATTCAATGTATTTAATTGAAATTTCACATATTGGTAGACCAGAAAAGAATTTAGAAAAGACATGCTTTATACATAGTTGTTCAATGGTAAGATACTACTTATGTTGATCAATTGATATACATGTGTAAGATCAAAACAGCTTTTTTTACTTATTGTTGTACGTTATTATCAATAAGCGACAGCATTGTTAGATGTGATCGAATTCTTCCCCTGCCCCCCCCCCACTCCTAATTTCAGGATCTATAACATGTACTATAGTTATGCACCATTGATTGAGAATCTGATTGTTCTTATTTTTTTAAAGTTCGGTCATTAATGTTATATAATATAATATAATATAATCTGGTGAGCTAGGGTAATTCTACATTGGTTTTCAGCACATTCGGATAACATCCAAGCTTTTATGTGACAACCTAAACGGTACAGCTCAATCTCACTTGTAGATATGTGATCAGTAATTTGCCCTTTTTTACCGTATGAATGATTCACAAATTCGAAGTGCATAATTTAGATGTTATCTATTTTGTTCATTGAACGAACGAATGTGTGGAACTGCATTTTGGACCAATAGTCCTTTAATGTTACTCTCGGCTGTTACTTCATATTTCACGTATCATTGGTTAGCCGCAGGTCACTTATATTAGTGGACTATCTAGATGAGCTAGTAAAGAGCCAGATTAGATCAACCTAACTGTTCTCCTCTCATATGGTTCAATCTCACACGACTCAAGCAACTGAACAAAAAAACATGTTTATTCTCTCCGACACATCTAAACAGACGATAAATTAACGATTTAACTGAGTATCATCAAGACATTTAGTGGTCATGTCATAAATTAGTCACTTGTAACATTATCACAACTATCTGGACAAGACATTCTAATGATCCATCATCAAACTAGTAATTAATCCTCACATAATTATTTGTTTCTTGGTGATTCTATTAGTGTCATTTATTTAAATAAAACTTATGAATCACTCTTAGCCATTAAAAAGGATTGAATAGCTGATTCAATCAGAATGGTCGTATAAGTAAGATATTAAACCTTGGAAATCATCCTACAGTTCAATGATTGGTACAAGGGTAGTGATAGAATGTGATTATAATATATAGAATCCACGAAATCTATCATAAATTTAACTATAAAATAGATAAATTTAAATCCAAACATAGAATATTACCTGTAAACGTCATTTTATAAACGAAATAAAACGTAAAAAAACTGCCAGAGAAAATCAATGAACAAAATCGATTAAGATGTTGGAACGTCACAGTCAAAATTGATAGTATTCCGACAGCAGACAATGGGTTTTAAGTATTGTTCAAGCCCTAACGCTTAAGGATGGGCTATTTTATTTACTACCCTATATATGTGTGATATACTGTATAAGCTATATTGCTATGTAGATCTGAAGGTCTCATATGAGACTGAAGGTTCACCATTCATACTAAGGATGGTTCAGCATGATTACTTTGACAAGTTTTTCTCACTACTCATACGTAAAATTGGTTTGCTAGTTAACTGATTTCATTGATACATCTTGCATTTCATTCATTCATCTAACAATCTGTTGTAAGTTGTCAAGCAGGTATATGCAAGAGAACTCCCACAGAAAATCAATGAGCGAAATCGGTCAAGCCGTTCGAAAGTTATGTTCAAATGTGTATTGACGAAATTGGCTATCTCGGGCATTTCTATAGGATTTTGACTCGCGCACTTTCTATAGGATGTTTCCGGGTCACCTTTTCTTCCATAACTTTTGAACGGATTAATATTTTTCAATGTGGCGTGCTTGGTGTTACTTATCTAATTGAGTGTTATTGAATGATGTATAATATGTACACGTACATTGAGATTTGTACATGACGATTTACACCTGCTCTTACTCGCCATGTTGTAGTTCCCGACGGTGTTATATATACTATTTTACTTACATCTAGGATCTCTTACTTTTCGTTTCTATTCTTTTTTATTTCTATTAACTATCTAAATTTAATTTTTATTTTTCATTCAGTCGGTAATTTTGATTGTTTACAGTGGTCTTTTTCATAATATAGTTGGTTTTTGACAGTTCCGATTTTTATATTGTTGGATCAATCGTTGTTAATTTAAAGGATATGTGTCATGTCTTAGAGACTTGTTAATATATCACGTGACTAAACGCCAGTAGAACACCGACTTATATTACCTTGGCTCTGTGCCAAATCAATGACGCGTTAACCAGTACGAGTTGCCTTGAGTCAACTCTAAGTACTTATTGGTTCTTCTCGCCTAGCCCTGTGCGTTTGAGTCCGAACCATTGGTATCAGCCTTCGCTATATGAATCGTATGTTTCAGACATCAATCGTTTACATAATTTAGTTACTTAATGGTTATCCTGGCCGTTACCATTAATTTATTCTTCGTCAGGATGTAACAATATGAATTTAGTGTTCACTAGTGTTGATGTAATGAAATCTTAAATTGTTTTTCAAAATTAAAAAAATATACAACCTACATCATGGACTAATTTTAGCTAATGATTCTTTAACTACAACGAAATACCGAGACATTTGCCCACAATATCATATGAACTATCTTTATCACCATATGTGTTTTGATGTAATAAGGACTTGTTAGGTCGATGTATCTACAAGTCTGTGTTCATGTCGACAGTAAGACTTTAATCTACTACCTTTCGCTTCGGAGCCAACGAAACAATCTATTCAGGATGTACATATGCTAATTAGAGCTGATCAAAATCAAAATTCCAAACTCTTCTCAATGATCATATAAAAATTAAACTTTTAGAACAAGCTAGCGTCTTTCTAGACATAATAGCTAAGTGAATAACATGTTGATGTTTAAAGCTAAGGCTAAAAGGTTTGAGTTTTATTGTGAACATTGACATTACCATGAAAATACATTGATTTGACAACCATGTAATCCTCAAAGAATATGCATATACTAACTAGAACTGATCAAATCTAATTTTGAATGATTTAAATCCTTTATGCTGATCATATGAATATTATGCTGTTCTTGGCGTGGTTGAAGTTAGACATTAACACTATTGGATGTCGGCCGGCTCAGTGGTCTGGTGATTAGGTGCTTGTATGCGAGACCGATATATCCTGGGTTCGAATCTCACGTGGTGGGAACATGGATGCGCACTGCTGAGGAGTCCCACAGTAAGACGAAACAACCGTTCAGTGCCCCCAGGTTTGGTCTAGCTTCAACTGACTCATGAATTCAACTATTACATTATTCTATTTGTTGTTTTCTAATTCTCTTTGGTAATACATATTTCAACAGGGTAATTCATCAGAAAAAGTCCTGAATTTTCTACCACAATTGGAAAATGAACCACAACGTTTAAATTGTTTCACAATTAAACTACCTATTTATAATGAAACAACAAAATTTACCTTCAACTGTCCATTAATGCCATGTAAATTATATGAAATCTCTATTCGACTTTTATATCAGAATCAATTTATTAATGAATTCAATTGTAAACGACGATTTATACGAAATGGTTTAGGTAAGTAATGTTTGCTTACCACATTGATGTTGATCTTTTATTAGGAGATTCACTTGTTGGTTTAAAATATCCAAATGATATAGTTCTGTTCAATGAAGAATGGAAATGTATACTCCAGAACTAATCTATGGTAATGCCTAAACTAATAATAGGGACTGAAGTAGTTGAGCATATCGAAAACTCCGCTAATTTTAGAAGTCTCATTAGCTATGGTTGGTTGATATCTGATGAAACGTTGATATGCATTTGATATGTTTGATTGACGTTAGTTAATTTGAGTCACTTGTGGCATAGGCTAGATATCCGTCTGCTAACCAAAGAGCGAGTATAGGGTAGTAGGTATTGATGGCAAATCGACTGATCACGTAATAAATCATCATCAAATGAGGTCGTTGGGACACATGATAAACAGGCCTACTCACCCCCTAATCCGGTGAATGATGTCTGGTGTAGGAGCAGGTTGGAAGAAAACTAGATCTAGCCAAAACAAGACATGACATCAGTGCATGAATACACTAACTGTTGGTCTGAGCGCTGTTAACAGGTGCAGACTATATGGTTGGGTTCCACTTGAGTATCATAACCAATGGTCAGAGATATCGCGTAAAATGCCTCAGGATCATTCTCAATAGGACAGGTACATTCACGTTTCGTTTCTTCACAATTACCAAATTTCTAAATTCTCTAGAAAATACTTCATTGCATCTTGAATAGTTAGTCTTTTCTATTACCACTAATACTATGATTACCCTGACTACTCTGAAATTTACTTGAACAATTTAATCTCACTATGCTTAATGGATTCATACTTGCACAGCGTGATCGACGAACAAGTAGGATCTGATGCAAACATAAAGGTAAGGATTGGCAAAACAAGGGCAGCCTTACTACATTTGAAGAACATATAAAACTCAAAACAGCTGTCTGTCAACCAATATCAAAGTCACAATCTCCAACACGAACGTCAAGACAGTTCTACTGTATAGAACTGAAACCTCGAGAACTACCGCAATCATTATCAAAGAAGTAGAAGTATTTATAAATAACTGTCTACGTAAAATACCTAATATCCGTTGACCGGATGGCATCATTAAAAGCCTACTATGAGAGAGATTAAAATAGCTTCCAGTTGAAGAGGAAATTAGGAAACTATAATGTAGGTGGATAGGACGCACATTAAAGAAATCATCAAACTGCATCACAAGGCAAGGCTTAACTCCGAATCTTGAAGGAAATAGGAAAAGAGGAAGATCAAGGAACACATTGCACCGGGAATTATAAGCAGAATGAATTGAAACTGGAAACAACTGGAGAGAATGGATCAGAACAGAAATCGATGGAGAGTAAAAGAGAAAAAACCAACTTCCAGTTGAAACGAAAATTAGGAAAAACACAATGGAGTTGGATAGGACACATTGCGAAGAAATCATCAAACTGCATCATGAGGCAATTACTAACTTGGAATGCTGAAGGGAAACTGAAGAGAGTTAGGACAAAGAACACACTGCGTCGAAAATTGGATGAATAGCAACTGGAAACAATTGGAAAGGATTGCCAATAACAATGTTGGATAGACAATGGTGGTGGACGGTCAATGCCGCTTCACGAGGAACAACAGGGATAAGTAACCAAGCAAATGAAGAAGTAAGTAAGTACGCTTAACCACTGGAAAACCGGTGTACAAACGTATGAGGTTCCACATTGTAAATAACTGACATTTTGTTGAAATTACTTTAACAACAACATAATCATTATGTTTATGTATAACATATTTCTTTTCCCATCTCTCTTTCTCGCTCTCCATCTATCTTACAGTACCCAAATCCCCATCAAATGTTTATGCAAAAGCATTAGCTAATAATATGATTCTATTTCAAATGAATAAACCGAATCCATCAACATTTGATCATTGCAATACATATGGTTATATTATATCGTTTAATAATGATGATGAATATCAAACCATTCAATCAGATCATTATAGAAATTTCACAATTATTCATCTAAATGATTTACATAATAAGATGAATTCACATTTATATGCAGATTATAATATGTCAAGTGATCAATTCTTTCTTAATAATCCATTCCCTTCAGCTAATTCTATTTCAGTTCGTATTCAATCTATTCCAATGGATGATAAAAATTTGATTGATTTAAAAATTCCATTAATAAATTCAAGTAAATGTTAGATTATAAATTGTTATGTTATGTATAACTATGTCATGATTGACCTAAGCTTAGTGAATAATATCAGATGGGTTTTGTGGATATTATAGTAATTTCAATGGTTAAGATTATGAGTCAGTTGATGCTAGACCATCATGGAAAACCTGGAAGTACTGGACGGCCGTTTCGTCTCATTGTGGGACTCCTCGACAGTGCGCATCCACGACCTCGCCCCCCGCGAGACTTGAACCCAGGACCTACTGGTTTCGCGCGCAACATTTAACCACTAGAAAACTGAGCCGGCATTCAACGGTGTTAATGTCTAACTTCAACTAATCCACGAAATTGAGCGACGCATCCACTGTGGTCTTCAGTCACTTAATATCTCACAACAGACCTGGTTAAACTCCACTGGTCACTACTTCTCACTAGAACTTCAGGATATACCTATTGAAGCCAGTCACTAGTGAGCATATGTTGATTAATATGAGAAGGGGTCTTTTGTGGGTATTATAGTAATTTAAATGGTTAAGATCATGCGTCAGATGAATAGTTTGATGACATGATTAAGTTTACCTGTGATGATTACTTACTTACTTACGCCTGTTACTCCCAATGGAGGAGAACAGGCCGCCGACTAGCATTCTCCAACCCACTCTGTCCTGGGCCTTCCTTTCCAGTTGTATCCAATTTTTGCTGTGATGATGATGATTTAATCAACATGGTAACAAAAGCATGATCATCAACTATATACCGTTAGGGAGACCCAAAGTATTCCTGGAAAAAGAAAACTGAGAGAGGCTCCGAAAACATTGGGAAACATTTTATCCAATCAACGTTGAATAGATGTTCCTCAAAACCATTTAAAATGTGAAGAGTCTGACTAGGTAATTACTTATCCTGCTACTATGTTTAGTAGGGTTCCAGAATATTCCATAAGCCTAAGGTTATTTGAAATGCTATAAGTACCTTTCAATAAATCGTTCTTTCCATATTTCACTCCTTTTCTCTCGTGTTCAAGTTGTTGTGTAGATTAAATTTTTGGGGTTATTAACAAATCGATTCAAGTGTCCAGTCAGATAGTTTATCATACACCAAATTAGTTGACCCGAATCGGTATCAATCAATCATACAGTAAGACTAGTAAAACTATTCCGGGAAGAGTTACGTATCCCATTTCTGATTGTATGATTACCTATCCTATTACAATATGTTTAGTAGGGTTCTAGAATATTCCATAGACTTCAGACCATCAACACAAATTGATCAATTTGATGATCGCTTCAATTTAAAATGATCATAATTCATACATTTCTCTTTGATTTCTTTCATGTTTCAGATTGTTATTTAGATTGTATTTGGCCAAATCAACCTCCATATTATCGATTTACACAAATACTAAATCACTATAATTATATAGGTCAACATAAAAGTTATGTAATTCCTCAAACCATAAAAAATAGTTTACAAATCTTTCAATGTTCAACAATGATAGATCAAGTTAATAGTCATTCTAGATTATGTCAATTTAATTCAAATATACAATTATCCGAGTATACATTTTGTATGGATACTTATTCATCTATTAAAACATGTTTTGTTCCTACATGTGATGAAACTGGTAAGTTTATTACATACTAGTTATATGATAATCTAGTTAATGGAGAAGATTTGTAGCTCAGGTGGATGATTTTGATGGAGTTTTGTTCTCTGAGCTGGATGATTTGGTCGCGGAGCTTTCATCATTCTTCTTCTGATGATGATGTCGTTTAGAAGAACGATGAAAGCTCCACGACTAAACCATCCAGCTCAGAGAACAAAACTTCATCAAGATAATCTAGTTAGTCATTGTTGATTCACTAAAACTCTTATGATGATTGTTCAATCATTTAATCATTTGATAATAGAATGTAGTATATTTAGATGTTATTTAGTTGAAGATGATCGAGCAGAATTTTCATTTTCATCTCAATTCAGTTCTAGTTGGTAATCATCCACCATTTGATAGCTTTAATCTAAGCTGAAATGTTACACTTTATGGGATTTGGACAAGATCTCTATAAATGAACAACTAGTCATGACATGACTGATGACTAATAATCAGCACTAAGCATCATTCAAAATGAATATGTTTTTCTACTTGGTAACTAGTTCGTGTAAACAATCTCAGTACTAGATTTTTCGAAGACTGTCTAGCCATACGAAAGCCTATTGTATAGTATATCTCATGACTTCAAGTTCAATATTAGTCAGTTTGTGATAAATCATCATAATAAGTGAGTATATCTAAATATTCTAATGTGCTACTATTGGAGTGAACGAGAACGTATTACCGGACGTATTACAGAATGTCCTAGTAAAATCTGAGAACCATACTATAAATACTTAATTTGCAAAATACCAATCAGTCGTCTCAGACTTCAGTGTTCAGTCATTTCCACAGCGATCATTCTATGTTCTCGTCCTGTTTTCTTCTATCTTCTTAGCCTTCTGCTACTTGGTATTTCACTTTCTATTGATGATATATAATATTTATATCTGTCGACATCAGTAGCGCACACCACACTATAATACGTTAGTATGACCAGTGCTGGAAATTATAGTACCATTAGAATAAATACTCGATCAGTATATTGTACACAAGCTAGAATCACATCATGCCCATGACTGAAGCAGTCTACATTCAGGCTGAAATTTATAACAGAAAGGAATCACACTAAATAGTTAATGGACTGAATGTCTGTCCATCTATGCTCAGTGACTAACCATGTCTTACATTTACTGTCCAAATTCATTATTATTGATGAGGAGATACTTTATTACTACCCACTTTTTGACGCTATAAATCATAGTTATGATTGGAATATCAACGACTTCACTTCATGAATCGTTTTGTTCGATCTGTGTTGAAGTATCAGTGGTCTGCGGTGATTGATGTAATATATGTCTCGTTCTTAGTCATGGTCGAATTCTATTGAGCAAGTTGACATATGACCACAAGTCTAATTAGCTGACCGTCATGTGTTTCAATGTAAGCTGATTGAATTTAATAGTCAGAAAACCCTCGACAACTTAGATTTCGTGCTGGTTAGAAATCGTCAGCAAGTTGTAGTTACAACCCTGAGGTAACTAATGTTTCTTGATTTTGGCAACCATGTCACTCAGTTGCTATTGAGTTATTATAGTCGCGACTGATTTCTCATAGGATTGAGTTATTCATATTGCGTTTCACTGAGACAACGAACTGATCAATGTTAGACTACCTAGAAGCACAGAACGGCTGTTTTATTGTAGTATTAGCTTCCTCAGTAGTACGCACTAACACCATTGAATACAGCCTTAGTGGTCTGCAGTTTGGGTATCCTCGCGCGAGACCGAAAGTCATGAGTTCGACTCTCATGCATGGAGTCGTGCACTCCTGAGGTGTTCCATATTTCAAACGACACAACCGTCCAGTGGATCCAGGTTTTCAATAGTGGTCAAACATTGATCGGTTCATACTTTCAATGAAACTCTCTACAACCATATACTGATAGTCATATAGATTCCATCTATCAGGGCTCATATGATCGTTTATTCTAGTTTTTTTCTTCATTTGTTCTCATAATTTTCCTTGGCTTTTCTCTATTTTATGTTGTATGTATGTGTATGCCGATATCAAGCTCTTATTCCATGTGTAACTTTGCCAAAATCTATCATTGCTAATTCATCCACCATACAAATTGAATGGTTAACAACTCAATTATCATTACAAGGAAATAATTCATTTCAATTAGATTTTCATAATAATGATCAAATGAAACCCGATTCTTATTTAATTATTTTAAATCAATTGAATGAATTTTATGGAATTAAACATGGAGTATGTGCTCAATATTCATTTGTGGTAAGATTCACTTGATACTATTTACTTGCCGACTGCCTCGATATTGTCTGAAGTCACTATTAGGACTTAGTAGCTAAATGGAAAACGCGATGGCATTTGAATTGTATGGTATTGGGTTCGAGTCCCGGAGCGACACATCAAGTCCAGGATTCAAGAACATCGAACCGATGAGTCCCGAAATAGGATAAAGTGCGTGTCCTGGATTTCACTGCTAGCCACCATTCATCTTTGCTCATGAAGCAATATTGAGGCAATCCATAAACAGTTATTTTATCATAAGGGAAAGTGGATAGACTTGGTAGATAAGTGGATAACGCGATGGGGTTTGGAGCGAATGGTACTAGGTTCGAGTCCTTGAGTGAACATTAACTCTGAGATGCATATACATCCACCTGACGTGTCCCAAATAGGATGAAACACGTGTCCTGGATTCCACTGCTATCCATCTTTGCTTTTAAAACTGTTGAAATAGTTCTTTGTTTCTCTGATTTTTTTAGATGGGAATCAGTCTTGTAAGTTCTGAAGAATCTCAGATTCTTGTTCTATGAAAATCTTTTAACTTCTAGGATAGAGTTTAAATCTTTTGGATGATTTTTTTCTGGTTGGTGTTTTTATTAAGCGTAGTTCCTTTTTATTAGGAAGGGGTTGCTAATCTCATGTCGGAATTTCCTCGTTTATCTCTGGTTTGAATTCAACGGTAATCGTTGAAAGACTCCAGGAGAATTCTTGATATATCTTTTGCTGTCTCTAAATTATCGGTAAATGATCAGGCTTCTACTGCTCGGTTTGTTCTATGTTACAGATAGCTTAGTTGTACATAAACTGTGACTTCTCTTCTGTGATGGACAGTTGTTTTGTAATCGATATATATATATATATATATATATATATATATATATATATATATATATATATATATATATATATATATATAATCCTGTGAGTCTTCTGATTGGCTACTGGAGATAGAAGGAACTGCATGGACTAATAAAAGTTAGAGCGATGATCATTACTCTGATAAACGTATAGTGAACTCATAGTTAATGAACTCTACAACTAGATGGACATATATTAAGCTTGAATTTACAATGGATTTTGTCTTAATTAGCATGTGCTCAAACTAATGTGTTAAATGTTGAATGAATGACTTTAATTTCTTACTTCTGTGAGACTATAATTTGTAAACGACCTTTAAGTGACATCAAAGTGACCTTGATAGAATGCACTAATTTACTGTTGTCGAAATAGGATTATGATCTAGTGTGAATATTTAGAATTAAAAAGTGTGGTTTAAGAGTTAGAGTTGTTGTTGTTGTTGAATTGTTACTACTAACTAGCATCAATTATAAAGCCAAAACGTTATTTCGTCATATAGATAAGTAAATTTCGCACCAATTCAAAGGCTTGCTATTTTAAATCCGACTGGTTTGTCCATAACTAATAGTCTCACCCTTACTAACACTGAATAAAAGTCAAATGATCAATAATCCATGTGCTTGTCTGTAGTCAATTGTCTACAATCATTTCGACAGTTACCATATATCATAGGTTAATATCTGACTTGCGAGTTAATCTAATCTGTTGTTCATGAATTGTTACTGAGAGTTCAAATAATCTTCGAGGTTGATTAACACTTAGTAATTGAACGGTCACTGAGTAATGATCTAGATATGATTGTCTAACATATTGATATTAATAGAAATCGGTGAATTCACTGACTGAATATCTCGTTGACCTATGAATTTTATTGTATATTGGTTTGCAAATTATCATCTTTATTATTATTATTATGCGCATATATTGATAGTGGCTAGCAGTGGAATCTAGGATGTGTTTCGTCCTATTTGAGGCTCGTCATGCTACATCATGAAGTTGATGATCCCTTTGGGACTCGAATTTGATACCATTCGCTTTAAACGCCAACACCATATTCACTTAGCTACTGAATTTACACAGCCACTTGCTTGTAAAATGGGGTGAAGTTTAATTCATTTTTCTATTGGTTATTTAAATCTTCTCACTGATGTTCAGGATTGCAATTGTGATATGATGGAAAGAAAAGTCAAAATCCGATTGATTTACTTATTATGAGTTTTGTTCAACATTAACCTCCGTTTTGATTTAATGTGCTAATTACTCAGTGTAGTATTTGTTTCTGTTTCCCAGAGTGATATTTAATTATATATAACATACGATATTCTTGTATGCAATTGACATGAACTATGCTCAGTATGTGATTTGTTATAACTCTAAGTATTATTCATATATGTGATTTCATCCTAATTATTAATCGAAATGAGTGTACAATCAATATATAAATGAGTATTTTCGACTAGAGTTGTTGTTGTCGTCCTCGTTGTTGTGTTTTGGGTTTAATAATTCTTCACTTTAACCAGACCTTGTGTTCGTACTTTCGCCTCGTGGGAATTGCAGAAATCCCTCGTTTCGAGTATAAATGATAAGCGTTTCCAAAACAACAATCAGCGACGATCAGATATAACAAGTAGCATTCAATCAACAAAACATATCAAGTTTTTGATTGAGATCATGAATCGATTGAAGTTGGACCACCATTGAAAACCTGGAAGCACTGAAAAGCTGTTTCGTCCTATTGTGGGACTCCTCCTTGGCAGAGCGCATCACGATCCTGCCCGCAAGACTTCATTCTTACGCGCGAACGCTTAACCTACTAGGCCACTGAGCCGGCATCCAATGATGTTAATATCTAACCTCAACCAACTGAAATAGATACCTGTCTCTACCCGACACCGATTAGCTCCACTGGTAATGGCTTCTCACTAGAACTTTGAGAATTCCCTCACGAAGCTAGTCACTAGTGAGCACACGATAATTATCTGTATAGGGGTTGTGGAGATTATTAAGTCTAACATCAATCGGTTCATGATTTCAATCAAAAACTTAATAACCTCCACAACCCCTATATCGCTTATTGATATATGTGTATCTTATATGGATTACCTTGATATTGCCTTAAATCACCATGTTTGAGTCCCAAGATGAACATCAACTTTAGGGATTCAGGTACATCCGGCTGACGAGTGCTAAACTAAGACGAAACATATCTCCTGGATTCCATTTCTAGTCAACATCTATCTCTACTTATAATACTTGTAACTCGAGTATTATTATTATTATTATCTTGTAGGTTATTTCCAAAGATACTCATGAAAATTGGAAAAATTATTTTCATGATTTAATTATTCAATCATTAATTATATCATGTCTTGGACAAACAACCTATTCATATCCTGAATTAAAACAATCCAACATAATAATATTTGATAAACTTATACCAAGTACATTATATGAGATTAATATTATACCATTTAATAAATATGGTAAACCAGGATCAAATTGGAGACAAGAAATCTATACTACAATTGCAAGTAAGAATTTCTTTTATAATAATAATCAATATTGTTACTTTCTATCACTGACAGTACATTATAGATAAGAAAGGAAGGAAGCATTTCATACTGATTTCCCTATATGTCATAAAATACTTCAGCAGTGTACATTAATGCCCCCAAATGCCCTGATACTGCCGAGAGTGGGGAGAGTCCGCTCTCCCTCTCGAAATGCTCTCATATGGCCACGTGTATATAGCCTTTACCAGAGAAGTCCTACTCACTGCCTTCTCGTGGTGGGGGTGTTATTTACGAAGTTGAGAGGACGGAAAGCGAATATCTGTCGCTTTAACCGGGTTTCAAACCAATGGTGCATATGGGCTCCAGTATCCTGCGGGAACAAATGGCGTATGAACCAGTTGTTGGTCACCGGCTTCCATGGGACTGAATCTCCTCACGATGCTCCACTGCCTTGTGGATCGAATGAGATTTGTGTGGCGCATATGTATTTGGTGCCTCGTTGTACCAATATCTATGTGTTAAAGTAAATAAATAAAAACATTAACAGTAGTATAAAAGTAGAATGGAAGAAAGTTAGGGAAGGCCAAGACAATCTGTGATATCAGTCTGTGAAGTTATTGACTTCTATTCGAAGTTATATTAGTAAATAGAAACCTGTCTGATTAAAGTTCACAAGATAACCTAAATCAATGATTAGGAGGCTTTAAGTTATATGACTCAAAATTGTTCGTATTGGTGAAGATTTAGTTATTCTTCACTCTTGAATTACATTTTCTCTTAGTCCTTATTACTTCTTCACAACTTTTCAAACTGAGTTTACTCTTTCTTTTATTCACTACTACTACATTATTTTGATCGGTTTTGTTAGTTACATTTCGTTTTGCAATAAAAATTGTTGCTTTGGGCATCAGCTTTGTGACTTCTGAATGAATTCGTATTTCGGCATGAGGCATCATAACTCTTCTAAATGAAGACCTAACTCCTAGGACAGATATTAAATGGTTTGAATTATTTTTTCTGGTTAGCTTTTGTTAACGAATTAATTTTCTGCGGGATGGGGTCGCTAACCTCATGTCCGATCCTCCTCCTTTACACAAGCTTCGGACCGGCAGTAACTCTAGGAGAGCTACATACAGAGTTGTCTACGCTAAATATTCAACATTTATTTGCCGGAAACCATCAGCAACAGCCTAATGTGGGAGGGAACAAACCAGCTTCCAGATGGAGAGGAAATTAGGAAAAGACGATGGAAATGGATAGGACATACATTACGGAAATCACCAAACTGCATAACGAGACCAGCCCTGACTTGGAATCCTGAGTGGAAGCGGAAAAGAGGAAAGCCAAAGAACACACCACGTCGAGAAATAGAAGCAGATATAAAAAGGACGAATAACAACTGGAAAGAGCTGGATAGGAATGAAGGGTTGAATGGAGAGTGCTGGTGGGCGGCTTATATCCCTCCACGAGGAATAACAGATGTAAGTAAGTAGGTAATGTGATGTGGTCAGTTAGGTCAACGCATATTTATTTCAGGATCTTCATTGATGATATCTGCCTGTTTACGCATCAAATGTCCTATCAGTAATCAAATCTCTATCATTAAGGAGATAAGTTTAGCTTTTAACATTTAGATCACCAATAATTTACATTTCTTTGTCCAATTCGGAAGTTTTCACAATACTATGTATTCATAGTACTCGCTTAATACAATAGCATATGCTTTATTACATCAAAGCATTCTCAGTATAGGTTTTACAGTGTTACAACAGCACTTTCGCCATCATAAGCATTTTACTTGTGAACATAGGAAAGGTATATGTAAAACGCCTTTAAACAGCGTTTAATTGACATTTATATTCATTAGTTACTGTTACTTATTAGTCTTACTATTTTGATCATCATATATATTTAATGAATGAATCCCACTGAAGTCGTTTCTCATTCCCTCAATTGGGAAAAGCAGATGACTGTACTGAACGAATGCGCATATGACGATCCTGATTGAACTCAGTTTCTTGATCTGTTGTTGCTTCCGCCACCAGGTGGGGTGAGTGATTAAACCATTCGACTTTAACTCAATAAGTTTCAGGTTTGAACCCTAATCCACCTACTTTGGTTTGGCCAACCAGATGGTATCATTAGCTCTTACACTTAGATTGTGTATTATATGCAATTACCTGGTGAGTGAGTTGATATTTTGAACGGAAACTCATATCTACTAGCTTGTAACAAAAATAATACTGCAATTAAAACAAATGTATGAAAGTAAATTCGGATTTTGAAAAATAGTGGGGCAGAAATTCAAATAAGTCACTGTGTCCATAGAGAATCAGTAAGAATTACCAAGTGGCAGGGAATACTATCGTCATAACTACCGATCACTACCTTCTTGAGTTCCAAATGATTAGTATAACTAATTGTTGGAGATTTCGGATGAGATGATTGAAAATCACCATCAACAGCGTAGATACACATACTGTTTGTTTTCCCTTAAGTTCTAATTTTCTAAACTCTTTTTTTATCATTTCAATAATTTATGTTTCATCGATTTGGATCACTGATGTTTATTCTTTTTAACTGATAATATTCCTATCTTTACAAATACAACTATGGAATTGGTCCTTTGCTAACGTAGTACGGCAACATGAACCAATGGACACATATACCAGGTTCTATGTTGTGTTTCACTGAATGAAATATTTTACGGTTTTGATGTATGGTGTCTGACATCTGATTCTGACACTAAGATGTGGGTTACTTATATTCACATAAGTAGTATGTAACGGTGGTCATGCATGGAATATATTTCAGTAAAAGATCGAGAAGGAAAGAACGGAAACGGAACGTAATTGATATGAAAATGCATGAACAATCAAATCTGAGACAATGGACTGATATTTACAAGAGGAACAGTCAGGTTTGATATGATGGATTGATATTTTACAAATTAACCATTTACTGTATGGTTCACAGATTTTAGTGAAACGCTCTGTAATTTCGTGTCAGTAGCATTCGATTGTCCTCACTCGTGTTCTTGTTCACTACAATACCATTAAACATTGTGCAGAATATTTAGAATTTCAACTGTAACTATAAGCAAAAATGAATGGTGGCTAGGAGCGTTTCGTCCTATTTGAGACTTGTCAAGTGAATGTATCCACACCCCAAAGTTGAAAACGAGTTCAAGGTAGTACTGGGTTCGAATCTCAAAAGCCATCAGATTGTGGATGCGCGCTGTTGAGGAATAGTCCTACAATAGAACGAAACAGTCATCCACTGTTTCCAAGTTTTTCATGACGATCTAGCTTTAATTGATTCATGATCTCAACTATTGAAATGAATATTAGTTCTATTCAAATGATCCGTTCAATTTTAAAATGTTTTAGTGTATCTAATGAAAATTTTGAATGTTTATTTTAAAACAAAATGAAGAAAAAAATTGTTTATTTGTAAATATTTACTGAATGTTTATGTAATACATAACCAATTTGATTATTCTATCCGATTGAAAATGTGTCCGATCATTGAAAAAAATATACCAAAGAAGTACATTAACCTTATAAAGACTCTCTACTCGAACACAACTGGTAGAGTGAGAGCTTACGGCGAACTGTCATCAGAATTGATTACTTCAAGTGGTGTTCGTCAGGGCTGTCCACTCTCCCCATTCTTGTTCAACCTTGTGGTCGACGTACTTTTAGAGATAACACTCTCCTCATCTAAATTTCCAGGGGTTGAACTTCTACCGGGAGGTTCACTTGTTGACTTAGAATATGCAGATGACATAGTTTTATTTGGTGAAGGCGCTGACAAAATGGAGAGTCTTCTGATCACTCCAAGCAACAATGCAAGCATGCTCGGGATGCGATTCTCTCCCTCGAAATGCAAAATGTTGCTTCAGGATTGGGTTACATCGACACCCGAACTAGTGATAGGGAGTGAAGTAGTTGAGTGTGTCGACCGCTTCACTTATCTTGGAAGTCTCATCAGCCCTTGTGGTCTGGTGTGTGACGAAATCTCAGCACGGATACAGAAGGCTCGACTAGCTTTTGCCAACTTGCGTCATTTATGGCGTAGGCGAGATATCCGTCTATCAACCAAAGGACGTGTTTACTGCGCAGCAGTTCGTTCCGTCCTTCTTTATGGCAGTGAAGCATGGCCGGTAAGAGTAGAGGATATTTGTAGGTTACTAGTATTCGATCATAGGTGTCTTCGAAATATTGCTCGTATATCCTGGGACCATCGAGTAAGTAACACAGTTGTTAGGAAACGGGTACTAGGTAAGGATGGCAAATCAATTGATGAATTAGTGAAACTTCATCAGTTGAGATGGCTGGGACACGTGTTACGTATGCCCAACGACCGACTGCCTCGACGTGCTATGTTCAGTGGTATAGGAGTAGGATGGAAGAAAGCTAGGGGCGGCCAGACCAAAACATGGCACAAGTCCATGAAGTCACTGACAAGTGGTCTGAGTCATGTTGGTAGGTGTAGACTACCTGGTTGGAGACCGCGAGATGATAGCAACCGATGGTTAGAGACCCTGAATGACATGGCTTAAAATCGTTTGCAATGGCGCAGGTGCATGCACTCTTTGTGTTCTCCCAAATTTTGATCTCCTTATTTCTCCTTGTCTCTTTTTTTCTCTTCCCAAATTAATTTTACTGCATTATACTCTTTAAATAACATCTTCAAACATTAATTTTCCCGATTACTGCTTATACTCTTATTACCTCTACCACTATGGGATTTGAATCGACAACTGCATCTCTGTGCTAATGTGCTGTGGCAACTCGAACTGATGTACGTAGGTACGAAGTTCTACGTTGTTACTGACTGACTGGCTGACTGATTATTATTGTAATGTGAGCTACTTATATCCATATAAGTAGTATATATAATGATAGTCAGGAATAACATATATTCTAGTAGAAGATCGGAAAGGAAAGAGAACAGGAACGGAAAACAATTAGTATGAAGTCAGTTAGTCAGTAACAACGGAGAACTTCGTACGTACATACATCAGTTCGAGTTGCCACATCACATTTGCACAGAGATGTAGTTGTCGAGTTAAATCCCGTAGTGGTAGAGGTAGTAAGAGTGTAAGCAGTAATCGGAAACATTAGGGTTTGAAGATGTTATTCAAGGAATATAATCCAATGAATCAATGGATTCATATTTTGCAAATTAGGTATTTACTGTATGGTTCTCAGATTTTAGTAAGGTGTTCTTAGAAGTCATGCTTCTTAGATGTTTTATTCTTTAGATTCAATTGGTTTTTAATTTACCTCGTCTCCAACATCAGACGTGGTTCCTTATTTTCAGGGCTTGAAGTAATTCATATGACAACATTTATTGAATGTAGCTAGAATGATTTAGACACACTGATTAACTCATGAATTCTGAGATTATCGCTTCTAGGCTTATAGATATGTTGTTGTAATTCATTTGATCCATCCGTTATCTTTGTAAACAGTGTAATTGGAAACTATTTTCAATAAATAAACACTTTAATAAAGAACTGATTGTAATAATTATCATACTTGGTAAATCAGTCGATTGGACAGTAGCTCTATTTCTACAAACGGCTGAAATCATACAACCAAAGATCACATAGTGGTGAAGATATATGAATGAATATTACTTAACAAGCGAATATGTATATCATTAAGATAATGAAATGATGTTGATTAGTTGATCATTGAAGATCTGAAAACAATGAATCACTGTTTCATCCTTGCATGGGACTTCTAAGCGGTGCCTTTACACAACCTTGCAAACTAGAATCGAACTAAGGTGCTTCGCTTTCGCGTGAAGGAAAACCTCTAAACTATTAAACCTCTACCCACTAGCGTACAATTCTAACTTCAACCAATCCACATCTCGGATACATTAGTAATGCTTAGGTTATATCAAATTTGTAGTTGAAGACGATATGACATTAGATTATAGATTAAACAATGGCTTATGATGGAATGATTAAGACAGTCACGTACATAAAATGTTAGTAACTAATGTCATATAAACTACTTTTTATTATTTGTCATTTCTTCTTCTTTTTCTAACATGTCATCTTTTGAAAAGTTGTGGTATGACTATTTACCAGAGTATATACCTAATAGAATTGGTTTACGTTGTGATCCTCGTAAGCCTCACCGATTTCGTTATTGGAATATTGAAAAAACAATGAAAAAAGAGAGATATTCGTTAGTAATGATAACTGAGATACTGTCCTACTCTCTCTGATATGGTAATTCAGTCAAAATTAGATTAATGAGATGGTCGATTGATGGCACTCTGAAGTGACTTGTAGGACAAGTGCAAATCATTGGCTAAGAAATGGATTAATTTTGTAAAACGGTAGAGTTGTACATATATCCATGAGTATTTGTGCATTTTATTCGGTAGCCTTATATACTTTCTCATTTACTCTTCTATTCTTGCTCATGTATTTGGGTTGCGGGGTGGTTAGTGCGTAGCTCGTCATGTCTCACTATGCGATTTTGGATACCACTGATCCTAACACTTTGCTTTTGGCAAATTATAAAATTATCGTTTAAAATCGATTTTAGAAATATTTGACTTTTTATTCCTTTGTGATAAGTGACCTTTCTAAAGAAGTTTTATTACAATCCCTAAATGAAAAGTATTAAATAAGATTTGAATTATCAGTATAGGGTTGTGGAAATTGTTGCGTTTTGATTGAAATCATGAATCGATCAATATAAGACCATTATTGAAAACGTGGAACAATTGGAAGGCCGTTTCATTCAAATAAAGAACTCCTCATTCGTGCAAATCCACGATCACGCACTCGGTTAAGCATTCGTAAGCGAGACTGAAAGTCCTGATTTCGAATCCGACATGCGGGATCGTGGAATCCTATACTAGGACGAAACAACTATCCAGTACTTCCAAGTTTTCAATAATGATCTAACATTGATCGATTCATGATCTCAATTAGAGATTGGAATGATTTTATTAAAACAAAGTCTATCATTTCTTGATCTACTTTTGCTTTATTTTCTTATGACATAACAATGCATAGTTCCATGTAAACCAGATAATATGGAATTCTATAAAATTGAATCACACGCTCTTTCAATTAAATGGTATTTATCAAGAAATATTTATTGTGGTTATCCATCACGTATTATTGTTTATTATAAACATATGAATAATGATAATGATAATAATATGAATGAAGAATGGTATAATATTGATACAGAATATACATTAGAACATATAAGAATATCTTCATTGAGACCATGTCAATTATATTGTATTAAAATGAAATTTATTAATCAAGCTGGTATAGGACCAATATCAAATAGAATTTGTAATAGAACTAAACGAGCAGGTTAGTTACTATCCTACTTATTTTATTGAATACATATTTGTGTTGTTATGTTTACATTTCAATAATGTTATTAATTCATGAGAAACCTGGAAGCACTGGATGTCGGCTCAGTGTTCTAGAGGTTAAGCGCTCGTGCGTGAGACTGATACGTCTTGGGTTCGAATCTCGCTGGGCGGGAATGTGGATGTGCACTACTGAGGAGTAATTCCACAATAGGACGAAACAGCCGTCCAGTACTTACAGATTTTCTATGATGGTCTAGTTTCAATTGACTCATGATCTCAACTATTGAAATCATTTCTGTATTGTTTGTTTGAATCTTCCTATTATTGTTTATGTCTAAAATTGGCATATGTGTATGTTGTGCGAATCGCCTCGATATTGCCTTAAGTCATACACATCATAGGTAGAGATGGATGTTAACTAGGAGCGAAATCCAGGGAATGCGTTTCATCCTATTTTTGTGCTCGACATCCAAATGTACCTGAATTCTAGAGTTGATGTGTCACTCCGCGACTCGAGCTCAGTAACTTTCACTTCAAACAAACAATACAAAGAATGAATTGATATTTCACTCCATTGCAAAAGCAAATGATTATCTGTAGTCAGTAACTAAGAGACAACGCGATGCCATTTTAGGCGAATAGTAATGGGTTCGAGACCGAGAGTGAATATCAACTCTGACATTCAGGTATATCCAACTGATGATTCTCAAATAGAAGAAAACTCGCGACCTGGATCCCACTGCTAGATACTATCCACCTTTACTGATAATGTTATCATTATTAATGTACACTTAATATAAAGATTTATGATGAACAATTATTTTCAAAAATTTCCATTTGTACTGTCGCCGTCTATGCTGCTTTCGCTGATAGATATAAGTAGTATGCAGCACTGATCATGAGTGGAATGCCTGTCAGAAGAAGATTGAATTGAAGAATATAAGTAGGGGAACAGAGAGCAATCGTAATAACAACATAATCGAAAGAATCAGGAAGTATGTAAATGACAACTGGAGGAAAATGTGCAAATAATGTATTTAATATATGAGTTTCATATTTTACTAATGCACTTTGTAATTTTGCATTAAACCATTAATTGGTTTTCACCACCTAATTTTCATTCACTACAATACCAGAAGATCCTAGGCTCTCCACTTGGTATTTTGTGAATGTCCTATTCTAAAACAAGACAGTTGCACAATACTTACTGATTATCTATGGTAACTTAAATAAGATTCTTTTAACTAAGATAAACAATTTCATTTTTTGAGCTGGATCGTTTGGTCATGGAGCTTTCACCGTTCTTCTGAACGACATCATCATCAGCACAAACTTCAAGTAGAAGTAATTTGTTGAAATTTCTCCAATATATGGTTGTTAGATATATCGAAGCGTCCAAGTCACCCGATTAAGATACACGCAAAGAACTTGTCTAAATTTGATAACAGTTTGCGAACATCGACAGATAGTTCCCATTTAAACATTAAAATTAAAACACGAATTTCAGTGAAGGGATCTCTTTTCAACGAATTTATTATCAAGCTGTACAATCGTGTATATAGATGAAAATTTTTTTAGAATTCAAGTATCTAAATTTTCTATTCATGATACTTTTCAATTTATTGATCGTATTAAGGACGTTAATACTTCCGGAAAACACATGTTATCGCTTTACGTTAACTCTTTGTTCACTAGCGTACCTTTAACCGAAACGATTTGTTATATATGTGAGTATATTGATTCCAACAACATAGATCTGCGTTTGCCGACTGAACACTTGAAAGAACTAATGTTACGCTGCACCTTTAATGTCCAGTTTAGTTTCAATAATGAAGTATATAGACAGAGGGATGGGATCGTAATGGGGTCTCCATTTGGTCCGATTTTAGCAGATTGTTTCATGGCAAAACTAGAAAACTACCAACTAAGCTCAATGATAAATCAATTCCACCTATACGTCAGATATATGGACGACACGTTTATCGTTTGTGACAATGATATTGATTTAGAGGATATTTTACAAACCTTTAACTCATGCCACCCTTCTATAGACTTCACGTTAGAAAGGGAACGGGACCAATCAATTCCTTTTCTCGATGTACGTCTGATGAGAAGGAGTAATGGTTCTTTAAAAAGATCCATCTTTAGAAAACAAACATGGAATGGACAGCTAACCAACTTCTATAGCTGGGTTCCGTTAGGTAGAAAGAGAAATCTCATCCACTCTTTATGTTATCGAATACGTCAGATATGCAGTAAAGAATGCATTAACGAAGAACTTGAATTCCTCAAGAAAACCCTCACGCAAAATGGATACCCAGAACGGTTCATAGAAAAGAATATGTATAGAAGTAGTTGTGACAAGAAACATAGTTGCTTCGTTACGAAGAAAAACCTTTATATAAGTCTGGAATTTAAATGTGATCGAACATCAGAAGTAATCAAAAATCGTCTAACAACAACTATTAGAAGAACATTTAATGCAGCTAAATTGCGAATAACCTTCACGAGTAGGAACTTAATTTCTGTGTCCATTAAAGACAAGCTTCCGTGTCTGGTTGCCTCCATGTGCATCTACCAGTTCACCTGCTCTTGTGGAGCAAGGTACATTGTCCGTAGCCAGCGCTCGCTTTCAACTGGGATACGGGAACATATTCCAGCTTGGTTCTATAAGAGAGACAAGAAAGCAATTAGGAATTCTATACTTGAACACCTAATCGATTGTAACCATTCCACAGATCCAAAAAATGAATTTAAAGTTGTTTATATGATTCGTTCATATCTGCCCAGATTTCTTCGCATCCAACTTCTAAAAATAGCCGAAGCTCTTACCATCCAGGAGCTTAAACCCAGAACTATGCGTACAAAAGAAGTACGTCTTATCGTTATCGTTACCTTGGCCTTAAGCATTTTGATTATTATTACTGCATTCCCCCTTTACTTATGTCTTATATTCTCATTGTTTTATTCATGAACGCTCACCATATCAGTTTATTTTTGTACACCTCTATGACCTTCAATTATTATTTTAAAAAACACATTTTAATCATCTTATTATAATCACCAAATCTATTGTTATTGTTATTATTCATATTACGTAATCTTGTATTATAACCCCCTTTTTTATTAACTATGTTCACATTTCCACACGGAATTAGTACTTTTACAAAAAAACAAGAAAATTTCATCTATATACGATTGTACAGCTTGATTATAAATTCGTTGAAAAGAGATCCCTTCGCTGAAATTCGTGTTTTAAGTTTACGAACAACCGAAACCTGAACCAAGAGCAAAACAACATGGAAACTGTTGCGTTTAAACAAATGTACAAAACTGCGGATAACCGCTACAGTGAATAAAGTACAGTAATTAAAGTGATAAATACAATGATAAGTACAATAAACGTTATAAGTACATGTGAACATTTCAGAATATAACAGTACAACTTGCGTTACAGCATAAGTGTGAAAATTGTTGGGAATACAACTGCTTACTGAATATAAATAAGTAGTATAAAACAATATACAAAAGAGTCGAAAGGGAGCGAGTGGAACAAGGTAAGACAAACTTAACGATGGTTCACAACTTGTCCTGTAGTCCTTGATGTTGATTAGTTCTTGTTGATCTCAAACTTATCATTGTCTACTTCTTCATCCAAATCATTCACCTCAACTACAAATCTTCTTCGCTATCTCAATTTCATTTTCAATTTATTTTTTCAGCTTTTACAAATATACCAATATTGACAAGTCAAATAATAGAACCTAATAAACAACAAACATCAAATAATCCATTTAACATAATGTTACGTTTACAAATTCATTTGAATTATACCATTTATTGTCCTGTTCAATATGAATTTCTAATCAATATTTATAATGATGAAGAAAATCCTATGATTATCATTTCATCTAATCCTGGTACGTTTCAGTATGTTCTAAATGTTGTCGCTTTCTTTGAATTCCCTAACATAGTTGGTTTAATACTGAATATCTTACTAGGTAACATCAATGATATCTATGTTATATTGAGAAGGTCTCTGCGAAACTACTTAATTGTAGGATTTCAGTAGTTTGAGACGTTGATTGACATAATTCAGAATAATTCATAATTGTATAGATCCATTCACGTTCTGTATTCTCTTAGATCCTAAGGTCATCAATTTATTTTATCTCACTAAGTTATGTTGTATAGAAGCATATCTCTTATGTTTAATCTTTTCTATGATCGCTTATACTGTTCTTACTTCGACTACTTACAGATTTGACTTGACAATTTCATCTTGTTTTCCCAATGTGGTACGGTAGCTTGAACCGATACACACATTGTTTTAGACTGACTGAGTCCATTTTGATAGGTTAATTTGTGAACAAGTGTTTTTGTAGGTTTCTTTGTGTCAGTTTGTGTTATGACTTTATGTCGGGTTTTTTATCACGTGATTTATCCACCAATCAAAATACGACTTATAGAATCTTAGCACTGTGCCGAACCAATGACTTTCGACCTGTATGAGCAGCCTAGCGTCCTTATTGGTCCTATGTCCGCTTAGCCAGTCCACCTGAGTCCAGAACACAAGTACCAGCTTCCACTATGTGGATCGAATCGAGTTGAATCATTTATATCAGAGATACTGGGTTTATATATCAATCAAACAGACCGCAACGCACCATAAAATAGGAAATAACATTTGCATACAATAAAGCCAAAAAGTGACTGTGAACGTGGGAGGCAGTAGTTAATACACTGAACAGTAAATCGTATAATACTAATCTTTAGATCAAAATAAAGCTTATAATAAGAGGAATATAAATAGACATAGTCTAATTATTGAATAGTTACACCATAAGAATGTATAGATAATATTAGTCAATTAATATGTCTCAGAAGTTACTCGTGATTTAATCTTTTCTTGGATATAACAGTTTACGTTTTCTGTTTCCACTGAATGTCTAGTTTGGTCGGTTGACCTTTTTTGTTTGATTTGTAGTTTAGATCTGTTTCAATATATCTGTCGATTGCCAATTGATTTGAATGCAATATGTTTAGAAATTCTCCAGGATTCTTTAAATGTGCTTGATTCAATATTTTGACGCTTTCCTATTCGTTTCAGTTTATCGGTCAATTAGTCTTCTTCCATCAAGTTCTTGGAATTCATTTATATTGATAAACGTTTGACAATAATATCATTTCTCGACCTGAATTACAGAAATAAACTTTGTAGATGATAAGTTTACTAGGAAGTATTTGTCACTTAATTGGTGTATCAAAGAAGTGTACAGACTTTATGAAAACTCTTTACTTTAGCATTACTGATCACATCTAATTTCTGGTTCACTACAAATTGGTAATTAATTCGTTTTCACAAATAAATTGGTTGAAAATATAAATGGAAAATGGCTAGAAGTGGTATGTACGACGTGCGTTTCGTTATATTTTGAATCCATCAGCTGTGGATATACCGTATCTCAGAGGTGATATCCGTCTACATTAGATATAAACTTATGTCATAATGAATATATTGAGGTCGTTGTTGGGATATTCAGGAAAATATCTCAAAAATTATTCTGTTAACGCTATCCTTGGACTTGAAATGGTGTCGTTTTCTTACTGGTCAATATTGTACAAAATGTTATTTTCTATTTTTATGGCACGATATGGTCTGCTTGATTGATATATAAACCGAGTATGTTTGAAATATAATGATTCATATTTCTGAGGCTGAGACTTGCGTTCTGGACTCAACTGGCTAGGCTATACAGGGAAGTGGGACTAATCATAACTCTAGGTTGTTCTTACGTGTTTACGCGTCTTTGATCCGATCGATAACTCACTGTCCATTAATCTGCCGTCACAGTTATAACAGTCGTCCACACAAAATGTACATGTGCCAACTAAGATTATTCAAATTTCAGTTAAAATATAAACAACATGCCAATCGAATTCATTACACATCGAAATAATTGAGAATAGTTGATCGTATTTCATGTGTCATATTTCTCCATTTAGTTTAATGTCGACTTATCATTTATAATTATTTTGTTTGCCGTTTAAAAACTAGTTGACTAACTGTTATATTTAGTGCTCTGTTTCCTGATAATGTATAACGTGATGATACCGCCAATTAGAGAAATTTAATTTACCGATCGGCCCATTAATGCATAAAACCCTTGCGAACAGTCTAGAGTACTTATCGGTTCTGCTTCTTGCCTAACCAAGCCAGTTAAATCCAGAACACTAATCTTAGCCTCTGCAATATGAATCATTTATTTCAAGCATACTGGGTTTATATACCAACCAGACAGACCACGTCGCACCATGAAATCGAAAACAACATTTGTACAAAATTTAGACAAAAGTGGCTGTGAATGTGGGAGACTGTAATAAATAGACTGGGTATAACTCAAGAATGGTAAGTCGTACAATAATAGTTCATAGGTCAAAATAAATCTCATAATAAGAGGGTGTAGTGACCTACTTTTATGAAGAGAACACGATTGATATAATGGAAACAATTATTACCATAACCAATTGTACCAGTGATTGTTTTACTGTACTTGTTTGTTTAAGTGTACTAAAAGACACACTCTTCCGTTGCTTTGTAACCTTGTACGAACTCGCGTACGCCCAGTACTCCCGCTTGTAAACTTTGGCACGACCTCGGTATTATTTCGATACCACGAGATCGCCACACAAATATATCTTACTACAACCTTCAACTACCTTCTGATATCCGGCCTACGGAGGGATCTAACCTAATAACTGGCATGTAGTCTTTCTGTAGTGGTGATCACAGTCAACCGCGACTCGACGCCTACTACGAGGGAAGTGAATATGATTAGTTTGGTTAAATAACAATGATACGATAAAAATATACGTTTAGTAATAGTTCAGAAATAGATTCTGACAGTTACCATTCATTATTCTCATCAAGATATAACACAAACCAACGCTTCTTGCATCAAAACGTTTTGTTTCAAGTGATTTCTATATTGCTTTCCATTAATTGTTAAACGGCATGATCTTTAATTTGCCCTCTATCGACCCTGATACTGGTAATACAAGCTTTCAACGCGCAAGCCTACAATCGGGTACTGGATGAGAAGTTTAATCATGAAGGAGGTTGATTATTGAGCTTAACTAATGTACTTCCATAATGACTTGTTTATTTATGTATGCAATTTCATGGCTACTCAGATGATTTTGTCATTAGGGTGAGTTTTAATTGGTCCACTATATCAGCAACCAATATAACGCTTGTCTTGTTGTTAATTAAGACCATAGATCAAAAGATGGAGATTTTCGCATCCTTTTGTGGTGAAATTATTATTATTATTATTCCATAACAGGCGGAATATTGCTAACATAAGATAATCTGTAGAGCTCAGTGTTTCAGTAAAACAATTTTTTCATACAAGCAAACGTTTATGAAATGATGAGAAAGGCGGTTGTGATAATGTTGTATTCACTGATCTGTATTGCGAGGCTTCCTTTACCGTTCTGTCGAACTATGTCAACGATTATTTCATCTAAGCTTAGAGGAGGCAACAATATCATCATTAATCTATTTACAATTGATTATTCACTGAGTTATGATCAATATCATATCAGTTCTCTCTTAGTGCAGATCGAATTATATCGATTACGTTACCTAGACTAGTGACCACATCGCAACTTGATCGGTCAACACTCAGTGATCATCCACTTGTAAATACATCTTGCGGCCTGGATATCCCAGCTATAACGTCTCTGACTGTGAAGCTGTGACACGGGACCAAGTCCGCCATAGAGTATCACTCTCCTCAAGATTACATATACACCTTATTGATGACTGCCAAAAAGTGTGAAACATAGGTTCCGAGTTTCCTAATGACTACCTTTAATCACCAGCTCACACTATTATTCTATAGTTTTATAGACAACATTACCATTTATATATTAATAAACATACTGATCGCAACCATACAAGTACGATTTTTAATTCAAGCAGTTGGATGTCGTTCATGTTATGTTAAAGACTGTTACCTTCATGTATAGTGATATGGTCCTCAATCGATATCTGAAGGATGTGCAGGACACATAGCACTTCACCTGCCTGCATTACCACTAACCCAAGAATATTATAAACTACTCCTACCCTATACACTTTCTATACCGATAAACATCTATGATGATAGAATTATAGTTAGAAGACTACAAACTGTTTTCAAACCTGTTAGGGATGTTAGATCCTTAGAAATCTCTGTAATTTTTCTCTTCAGATTATATTTCTCACTTGAAAGGACCCTAAATGTCATTAGTTTGTTGCCTCTTTTAAAACGCTATTTTGTGACGTCCACTATTCACCATTCTATTCTGTATATATACACTTGAGTGGCATTCTTGGTTCGTTCGTGCTTTCGGCTGATTGCAGAATATACTTTTCCCTCGACTGAATCCGGTCTACTCCCTCTAGTTGGAGTGGCTGGGATACATTGAAATAGTTTAGCTTGTCCTGTTGTTTTGCAGACTTCTATTCTGTTAGCCGTTTTTTAGGTGATTTCACAATCCTTCAAACATAGCAAAGTCACAAACATCGCAAAGTTCAATTCATTTATATCCTTTGCGTACAATCTAAAAAATAAACTCACACTCAAATTCATACAAATATCACTTGTTTAATTGTTATAATCAATCTAATTGTTGGGCCATACTTATGTAGATTATCATTTGAGTTAAATTAATCTAAATAACACCGTTGGATGCCGGCTCAGTTGTCTAGAGGTTAAGCGCTCGCACGCGAGTCTGATAGGTCTTGGCTTTGAATCTCGAGAAACGGAATCGTAAATGCGCACTGTTGAAAAGCCTCACAATAGGACGAAACGGTCATTCAGTGCTTCCAGGTTTTCCATGGTGGTCTAACTTCAATCGACTCATGATCTAAATTATTGAAATCACTAAATAAATGTGTTTATAATATTCCGTCAAAGAATTAAATATTTTTGTTATTTATAGAAGTTATTCTTCGTAATAATATACAACGTGGAATGTTATATCAATTACGTGGACGAGTACGTTCAAATGAATCAGTTTCTACGTCAATATTACATAATGAAATGGACATGTTCAAATTTAGTCAATGGGCTCCAATTACTCTATTTTATGCAAATATGTGTAAGTTTTTAATTTTATTAATAATTTACAATCTCTCATTATGGATTGATTGAAATCAATAACTGTAAACTAAGAAAGACTAAACTTGATGGAAAAGCTCGGGAAGTGGTAGAAACTTCTATGTACATGGGCACTATCATCGATAAACAAAGAGGATCCGATGCAGAAGTGAAGGCGAGGATTAGTAAAACCAGGATAATATCACTGCAGTTGAAAAATGTTTGGATCTTAAAACATTTGTCAATACGAACATTAAGACATTTCTACTGTACGGTGTTGAAACCTCGAGAACTACCACAACCATCATCAAAGAAGTAAAATTATTTCTAAACAATTGTCTACTCAGGATACTCAATATCCGTTAACCGGATATCATCATTAACAGCCCACTATAGGAGAAAACAAACCAGATTTTAGATGAGGAGGAAATTAGGAAAAGACATTAGAGATGGATAGGATATACATTGTAGAAATCACTAAACTGCATCACAAAGCAGGTGCCAACTTGGAATTCTGAAGGGAAACGAAAAAGCGGAAGAATATAGAACATACTGCACTGAGAATTGGAGGCAGACATAAAAAGGATGAATAGCAGCTAGAAACAATTGGAGTGGATTACCCAGGTCAGAGTTCAGTGACGAATGCTGGTGGGCGGCTTATACTCCTCCATGAGGATTAGGAAGCATAAGTAAGTAAGTAAGGAAGAACTAGTTAATTGTTTTGTTGTTGCACTGACTTTTACAATAGTGCTGAAACTCAGTTCTTACATGGATTGAACTTGGAATCTTTTGATGTCGTACGATCTAGTTAATGTTTCCGCACTGCTGGTTCAATGTACGAAGTCGATATCAATCAATTTCCAATCAATAATGATGATGTAATAGAAAGATTTTCGTAATGTCTTGTGTTGCTTCAATGTTAAAAACATTAATGTATAGATTGTACAGAATGTGTGTATATGAAAGAAAAACAATGTAGACCTGATAAGCTAGTGTTAGATTATATTATAAATGGACTAAGATGAAATGATGTATGAAAACAATGATGGACAAATAATCAAAGGGATATAAGAAATCTTTTGAGAGAAGGGCAAATTTTCGAAGGATGAACCGATGAGATAAAAATATATCCAGAAAAACAAGTGAAGAACACAGTAAACGACAATGACAAGATGGTACAATTTTAGTACACAGAATTCAAGTTCCCTTTCATGAAGAGCTAGAACCACTTCTACTTTTGACAGTTTAAAGATGAAGAAATTTTAGTTGATTTGAAGGGATTCTATCATCAATCCTTAAATCATGAATATGGGATTCTGAGGATTTTTATTAAGATCACGAATGAATCTAGGTTAGGCAATCATTGAAAGAAACCAGAGAGAATTAGATAGCCTATTTGTTTTAGTAGGGAACTCAAGGCTTTCAGTCTTGAACAAGATTGGCTAATCTTCGGACTATTAGGCCCAGGACCCGATAGTGTAGTGAGAAGCTGTGTCGAATGTAAGTTACCTACTTTAGACGAAGGAGAATAGTATCTTAATATAATTGATTGATTGAAGTTAGACTTGTACACCACTGAACTTCTATTCGACCTTCCAGAGATGGAATTTTAGCTCACAAAACTTAAAGTCCTTGGTTTGATTCTTGGTCAGGAGATCGTGGATGTACACTACTGAGGAATCCCATATTAGAACGAAACATTCACCAAGTGCTTTCACGTTTTTATTAATTGTTTAACTTAAATATAATATGAGTTCACTGGACAATGTTTAAAATTGAATTTCAAGCCACTTATTTTCTTGACCTTGTAAAATCAAGTCGGAATATATTCTCATATCCATGTTGAAAGTGAGATCTGACTATAGACTATGAACATTGCTCGACCTAATGACAAGTGAAAAAGTAATTGCATATAGAGGAAATCAGATAAGGAAAGGGTCAGTGAACTGTATTTTACCATTTCACAATTCTTTTCTATTTTCACTTCTATTCTGTTCAACTCGAGCTTTTGTAGCCTTCTACTACCAGGTTTTTCATATACGACTGGTGTAACATCTCCAGTCACTCAGTAAGAACGTAGGACTTCGTACGTACGTACATCAGTTCGAGTTGCCATACCACATTAGCACAGGGAAACAGCTGTCGATTCAAATCCCGTAGTGATAGATGTAGTAAAATTATAAACTGTAATCAGAAAAATTAAGGTTTGAAGATGTTATTCAAGGAGTACAATACAGTGAAGTAAATTTGGAAAGAGAAAAAAAAGACATGGAGGATTCAGGAGATTAGAATTTGGGAGAACATAAAGAGTGGATGCACCTGCGCCATTGCAAACGATTTTGAGCCATGTCATTCAGGACCTCTAACCATCGGTTGCTTTCAACTCGCGGTCCCCAACCAGATAGTCTACACCTACCAACATGACTCAGTTCACTTGTCAGTGACTTTATCTTACTTATATCTGTCTACATAAGTGGCAAACATCATATATCAATTGTTAACCATGATATTTGATTATGATTGGTTTAACCTTTAAAACTATACTTTTTATTTTTTTTGTTTTGTTTTAGCACATTTTGAATTTAACAATTTCACATTGAATGTACAACGTCCAATAGAAATTTACAAATCCAAAGGGAATAATGATGATTATTATCATTATCAATGTTTATTCAATAATGAATATAACAATGACCTTAGTAACAATTCACTAGCACCACCACCACCACCACCACTAACAACAACAAAACCACCACCCACAACAACAACCATGTTAAAAATCTATGATTTCAATCAATATAATAATAATAATACCCATTATATTCATCGACAATATTCTATCAATCATAGTTTATTAAATAAGAATAGTTATTGTTTACATATGAAATGGAATATTTCAGGGAATTTATATGGATTATTAGGTTTTGCAATACAATTTTTTATCCCATTCAATTCCCCTGATATGAATGATCAATTACATAATAATATGAATTTATTACAACAATGTGTCCAATTTCTTTGGTTACCATGTAATGGATGTTTAGGAAATTATTCATTGGTATGTATTCCTATCAGTATCTTCTACTATTGATCACTTACATTTAATACATTATGATGAATGATGTAAGAGAGTAAGTTGAAAGGAGACTAAATTAGGGTAGATCAAATTAAGATCTATCTCTTAAATCATATATTGCTGGTTTGGTAGGTAGATCCAAATAATCTACTTTGGATCTGAGTGATCATCAAAATAATTGATTTACAGACAATAGGTAACATAGCTCAGAGGTAGTTGTAATGAGGTTGTGAACATATGGTTACTATTTATTGGACTCCTAAGTTTGGAGCTTCAAAATTATAATATACGTTTTACTCCGCTTATTCATTCCATAGTATCTAATGATATTCTGAACAGTATCAGTATTATAGAAGAAGAATGAATTTGTAAAATCTCAGTGAAAGAATTCAAAGTAAATTCAACGTTTCGCCCGGTTTTCTGATCCAAAGTTTTCAGTATTAGTATTAAAGAATATATATATAAAGAAAGAGAGTTATAAAGACGTTTTGTGATACATGTTCAAGGTACAGACTCAGGTGAGTTCATTGTGAACGATTTCTAGACACGACGGTTTTAGCCGTTGGTAACGATAAACACACTAACTTCAACCAATTACTTGCTTACTTACGCTTGTTACCTTTCATGGAAGACGATGGGTTGCCAACAGGCATTCTCCATTGAACTCTGTCCTAACCAGTCCTTTCCGGTTGTTATCCATTCATTTGTTGTCTGCCTCCAATTCTCAATCCAGTGTGTTCCTTAGCCTTACACTTTTCTGTTTCCCTTCAAAATTCCGAGTTAGCGGTTGCAGCGTGATGAAGTTTGGTGATTTTCGTATTGTATTTTCTATCCACCTGAAGTATCTTTTTCTAATTTCCTCTCCAGCTCGAAGTTCGTTTTTTTGCTCCTACAGTAGGCCGTTGATGATGGTATCCAGTCGAAAGACATTCGAGATCTTGCGTAAATAATTGCTTAGAAATACCTGTGCTTTTATGACGACGACTGAATCAGTTCTCGAAGTTTCAGCCCCGTACAGCAGAACTGTAATGACATTCGTATTCAAAATTCTCACTTTGATACTAGTTAACAGTTGTTTTTAGTTCCATATGTTCTTCAATTGTAGAAATGTTGTCCTTGCTTTTCCAATCCTCGCTTTTACATCTGTATCGGATCCTACTCGTTCATCGATGATGCTACATAGATACATCAATGTTTCGACAATTTCTCCACCAACTTTGACTGCGTTGGTGTTCTCTATGTTGCATTTGAGAATCTTGCGTTTTCCTTTGTGTATGTTAAAGCCTACTGATGTAGAGGCTTTTTCCACACTGGTTGTGTCCAGCTATGAAAACCTAGAACCATTAAGCGGCCGCTCTGTTTTGGAACAGGACTTCTCAGTAATGCTCAACCACAATCCCTCAATCGGAAATCAAATCCTAGGCCGTAAGCTTGCTAGACAAAACAACTTTTCAGTTCTTTCAAGTCCTTAATAGTTCTCTAACTCAAATCGATTTATGAACTCAATAAAATTTAATAATCTCTTCAACACACATATTGTAAATCTAATAAAAAATTTAATTCATTTTCGTAATGATTGTTTGAATGTTGTCCATCGATGTTTATAACTGCAATTATCGACGTATGTACATTCTGTACAGATTATCTTAAGTCACAAGCATTATGAACAGTGGCTAGCAGTGGAAGACAAGACACGCGTTTCATCCTATTTCAGGACTCATCGGTTGGATGTACTTGCATCCTGGACTTGATGTATCACTCCGGGACTCAAATCAAATACCGTTTGCTTTAAACATCATCATGTTATCCACTTATGTACTGAGTCCATCCATCTTTCTTTGTTTTTCTTTTCTCTTCAATGATTTCGCTTCTGTTTATTCATCATTCTAGCGAAATGTTCATCCGAATGTTTTGGAAAAATTAAGAAAATTAATTGATATCTGTAAATTAGACGGGAACCCATATCAACCTACATTGAATACTTATTCTATACAATACAATCTATTTCATGATCCAACTAATCAAAATAGTTTATTATCAGCTATAGATAATTTACAAATGAAATTAAATACATTACAACTAAATGAATTCAGTCAAATTACATACAATGAAACAATATACAAATTTGATTATTATTATTACATAATCAATCCTATAATATCAATTATGAATTCTAAATATTCACATAGATCTATTATTGTAAAACGAGATTTATATTCATTGAATCAAAGTGTTTCGTCACCATCATCATTGTCATCATCATCATCAACAACAACAGCAATATCGTCGTCTTCTTCAAAGACAGTTGATTCACAGCATAGTGGTTATGTTATTGTATATTCGGTCACGGCAAATGATGTTATTTATTCAATTAAGCATAAATGGAGAATAAATAGTAAGTAGTTGAATAGTTATTCATTTAAATAATAACCTTTTTAGTTAAAGGTATCTTATGGAAAAGTTATTGCCAGTCTGTATGTTGAATTCCTTACAGATCGAGATACCATGAGACGCAGATCTTGTAGTTTTAATGGATAACTATTCGTCACGAGACCTGGATATTCTGAGTTTAAACTCTGTCAGGGATGTTAGCTTTCGTGCTTCCTGAGTCCCATACTGCTTACTTACTAACTTACTTACTTACGCCTGTTACTCATCTTCGAGAAGTATAGGCCGCCCACTTGTTCTTCCTCCTAGATCTTCCTGCATAGTACATGGAGCATGATTGCAGTTGCTTCTATGGCTGACATCAGAGCTTCAGCTAGTATATCGTCTGATCCTGATGCTTTCCCACTCTTAATTTGTCTTATGGCCATCCTGATTTCTTCGACTGCTGGTGGTGTCACATCTATAGGAAGGACTGTGTATGCTGCTCATGATATCTTCATATCCGATGTTGTTCATTCAGACTTTAGCGTTTAGTTCTCCCAATCAGGATGACGAGATCCTTTCTTGTACACTTCTCTATGATTGATTGCAGCCTCTCATAGAACTGATCGTTATTTTCGTTGTTGCTATCATTGGTGGGTGCATAAGATTGGATAACATTCATCGTCTTTCCCTCCTCCTTTGTTTTGAAGGATGCTTTGATGATCCTGGATCCATACTACAGTCCTACTTAATTTGGAATGGTACGCCCACAAATATCAATTAGTGGATTATACAACCATTTAATTAATACAGCGAAATCTGATGATACTAATAAGAATCTCCCTTGAAAATGTTATACGTGGTCTGATTTATCATATGCTTTCTTTTGAATAAATGGACTAAATTTAACAGTAGGGAATCCAAGACGCGTGATTCCCCACTTTTTAAAAGTCGTCAGCCATATATGTATCTGGAGCACAGTGTTCAGAGGCTCTACTGTCTCATGAATATGTACCACAAGGAACTGTTCTTGCACCTCTTCTTTTCTCTTTTTTTCTGCATGATCTGCATCTTCCACAGTAAACACTTTTGTGAAATATGTGGATGATATCACTGTATGTATGCCTATCTCTTCCTCTTTACATCCCATAGAAATAGTTTCATACTTAATCCGTCTAAATATCAAGCTGTTAACTTTAGCATGAGACATGAACGGCATCTAAACACCAGTTTGAGATCCCATAATGCTTGTGACATTGGAGACTCTTTGATAAACACAGTGTTGAAGGTCAATTATCCTGGTGTTACATTTTCCTCTGATCTCTCTTGGTCTTATCACGTTTTATTGTTATCGAAGAAGGTTTTCCGTCTGACCTACTACATAAAGAGATTGCATGCTCTTGGGATTACTCGTCATTTACTCTTACAATTTGTCAATTCTTGCAGATTACCTATTATTCTTTACTGTTCTCCATTATTCTTTCCCAGGCTTTTGAGAAAAGACTTTGCTGTATTGCGGAAAGTGCTGAAGGCAGTTAGCACGATATGCCGTGAATCTTTCGAGGTCATAATTATTATGGTTGTGCATAGACATCTAAAATCATGCAAACTCCTGGCAGGTGTTATTTTTTCAGTTACTACCCATCCTCTTCACTCTTATCTTTCTCCTTGTATATATTCTGGTAGAACGTGACGTAATTACATCAAAATCCATTCACGCAAGCAAAAGTATAAAAGTTCCGTAATACCTTACCTAGCAAATATACTTTGTGACGAACAGGCTGTTTTCATCACGAACTGACATCAGTTATAATGCCAAAACTCTATTTAGCCAAGTGGATGAAAGACTTTCGCGCCAAAATCTGTTATCTTATACCTGGTTGAGTCGTCCACAAATTATAGTCTCGCCGTTTTATTTGTTGTAGCCTCTCAATTATCACGTTTTGTATAAAATCCGCTGTGAACCGATCACACGTTAGCATTAAGTACTGAATTTGACGCTGTGATCCTGAAATTCCTCAAATGCTTCTGATTGGCTCGTCCATAAATTATAATCTCGCCTTGAAGTTGATCAGATTCATATAACTTGAATCATGTAAACTGAATATCTTATAGTATTGGTTCAGTGAATAGATCAAATGTGTACAGTGACAGACTATTAGATAATGATCGAATTCTAACGGTCAAGTTGAAACATAACCATCAGTCTGAATGATTTCACATCGCGTCCATCATGATACGACTTAAAGCGGTTGAAGATAGCCGATATTGATCACTATACAGTAATCAATTTATGTGAATATCTCAGTTGTACGGTGGGCTAGTTGTGGCCGTAACACCTTACATAAGATATCTTGAACCGTAGAACTGAATGACGCTGATTTGAATCTCAGAAAGAATGCCAGATCTTTCTGACAAGTATCAACTTGCTTGAAGGTCGGATCAAGCAAGATATCCAGATGACTAACTTCAACACCACATCATTAAATATTAAAGTAACTTCGTAAACAATTTACTAAAGCTAATTTTTCACACATATATACATACATTGTTTGTTTTTTGTATTGCATTCGTAGATGAATTAACGTCGTCAAACCTATTGGGAACAATTTATATCGTGTTAATTGTCAGTTGTCTTATATTATTACTCCTGTTTACTTCAATAACAATATTCATTGTGTTTATTATTAAGAGAAATCGTCTAAATCAGACAAAATTCATTGGACTACATACTGTTGAATATTGGTATGTGCTTAGTTGATTGATTTATTTCCTATTAAAATTACGTTAAATCTAGATAAGTATAATTACCTATAGATGTTTTGTGTTGGTCTACAGTATACTGCATTTCCATATAGTTGAAGATTTTATTGAACACCTGGAAGTACTGGACGGCGATCTCGTCTTAGTATGCGAATTCTCAGCAGTGCGCATCCACGATCCTGCACTCAGAAATTGAACCTTGGACTTTCAATTAGGCGCGCGAACACATAACCTCAAGACTAATGAGCGGTATCCAACGCTGGTAGTGTCTAACATAAACTAGTCGGAATCAAGCAACCATCTTCAGTTGTATTTGTTTGGTTACTGCTTCACACCTAACACATTTTAGATTCACTGGTACTAGGTTTTATCCACATGTTTAAGGTCCTAGATATTCACTACTGAGGAGTTTCATACTGGGACGAGACGGCCGCCCAGTACTTTTAGGTTTTCACTAGTGGTCGGACTTAGATCAGTTCACGACTTCATCACAATTCAGTGATCTCCATAACCCCATAATGACAACTGAACTTTTTTCAGATACAAACTCGAACAGCCGGTTACATGGAAAACAAATACGTGCGGGGAAAAGTTGGATATTCAAATGTGTATTAAAGAGAGAGTAATATATTTGTTTTACAAACTTTGAAGTTATCATACCGGAAAAATCAGATCCCTTGCCGGCATGGGTATCGGAGAACAATCCTGGAACACCTAGTCAACTATGGCCACGTATTGCCATCATAATCGTTGTTCAGGATCATTTACCATAAGTTGACGATGTGAATCATTGTTTGTAAAAGTTCAACTTGAGATCGTTTTTTCCGATACAGAACTTTAGGGAAGATTAAAGACGGTTATGTAGATGTATATATTTCCACCATTTTTTTCGCTTGTCCACTTAGGTCTTTGATTTTAAACCCCGACGATATTTGCCTTATTGTGAAAGATTTATAAGTCACGGTGTCTATTCTTCATTGATCCCAGATCTATCAAGTTGAAGCTTCTTAATAACTAAATATTGATAGGTTCAACTTCACCGGTGATGTGTTATAGACTATCCGCTTTCCGGTTTAGAATCTCAAACGTCTAATAGCTGGTATCTCAATACTGATTAGTTGGTTATTAACGTATACTTCCACCACCAGTTCTACTAACATTTCTCTAGAGGGGAAATCGATGGACGTACTTGAGACATTTTAAGAACGTTTTTGAAACTGTTGTTAGCTTGGATTTGAATAGTTTTCTCTCAAAGGAAGAGAGAACATCGAGCTTTATTGATGTAAATTGAATATACTGAATAAAAACTTTAATTCGATCTGCTATATGAACACAATCCAAGATTAAACTTCATCACAGAGATTGACATTTTATAGTCAGAATCGTTGTGAATCAAAGTGCATCGGTTAACTGTAATGTCAGAGTTTGGAATTGTTCAGCAGCGCGAGGCCAGTATGGGATTGAACGAGAAGCTTTTCACTTCTATTTTAATAAAATTTCTGTCCAGATTATGCTTTCTGTGAGTTATTCCTCACGGTCAATTCTTTACAGTATACTGTTGACACTACTAATACTTTTGTTAGTAGTAGTATTGATGATGAAATTATTATTTGAACCTGTGGTAAGCTTAAATAATGTTTCATATTTTTCCAGTGAAGACGAAGAAGATGGATATGAATTACGTGAAGAGTACAAATCCCCAGTTATTCCTTTAAAAATTCCCCGGTAAGTTAATTTGTATCAACTATTAACTAATAATTTTATTTTCACTACAAATGAAATCTCATTTATTGCGAATTGTTGAATTTTATCGTTTATTATACGGAATGTTTTTAGAATACTGGGAAGAACTGAACTGATGCCATATTCTAGTATGAGACTCCTCTGAGATCTGAACCCTATAGTCTACTGAGGATCAAACTATTCAATTCAACAATCTTCGCAAATACCTGTGCCAGTTATAACCATTTGTTTTTTTTCTAGTTAGCGTTTTTTTTAGAAAGTTAGGTTTCTAGGGGATGGGGTTGCTAACCCCATGCCCAATCCTCCTCCTTCATCCACGATTGCGACCAACAGTAGCTTCAAAAGGGCTCCAGACGAAGTTCTAAATACTAATTTTGATTGTTAATTACTGATGTCCTAGTGAGATGTTCAGATCAATCGAGTCCAAAATTGTCGACTATGAGTCGTTTACTTACTAGTAGCAATGGGAGATGCCATCATCAAACTGTACATTCATCAAAATCTTAAATCTAAACTACTGGATACCGTCTGATTGTTCTAAAATCCAAGCTCTTAGTGTCTTGGATACAAATCGTGTATGCCAAATATTGAAGAGTCTCATGCTGGCATTCAGTGGAACCCTGACTAAATGCAGCTGGTAACGTAAACTAATTAACCACTGCTTTTAATAACATTAAAGCCAGGAACTTCATATCCTTCAGAGGACATTTTTCGTTCAGACCACTTAAGAGCTACATCTATCGGTCATTTTTCTATTCGACTATGAAGTTGATGTGATTCCACTTTTTTATTAAAATATTTCACAAGAACCTTCAGCAATCCATTTCAAAGCAAGCTAATACATGAACCATAAAGATCGATTGATATGTAAGCTATATGGCTATGTATAGCTGAAGGTCTCATATGAGACTAGAGGTTCGCCATTGGTATTGTGGATGGTTCGGCATTGCTTTGGCATGTTTTGCTGACTGTTTATGCACAAAATTGGTTTGGTGGTTAACCGATTTCATTCATACTGGCGGTTGCTTTTCAGTGTTCCCGAGGGCCATTGTCATTGAGACACTGTATGGCATGTTGCCATTGCTAACATTAACGAGTTTAACTGTCGTGTAAGCAGAATAGGTCAACTTTGGCCTGTTCGTGCTGTGCATAATTAATTCACGTGATCATTGATCGGAATAACTATACACGTAATGTGAGTGTGTATATGAATGGTGCGAATGGTCCACCAGGGTGCTTGGTACCTGTGTGGTTGCGCCACAGGATTGAGCTGTACTATTCAGATTGTAGCGTTAAAGCCTATATGATGTCTGGTTCTCCTGTGAAGAGGGATTGAGCTGTACTGCTCGGTTTATAAAATTTAAGCCTGGGTGGTGTCTGGTTCTCCTGTTAAACGGGGTTGAGCTGTACTGTTTGGGTTGTCGTGTGAAAATCCGGATGGTGTCTGGTTTTCCTGAAAACCAATGTAAAATTACCCTGGCTCACAAGGGTATATTATACAACTTATTATAAATAACTGATATGTAACATTAACAATTCATCAGATGTTTCGTTTTCACTGGGGTTTTATCTATTTCAGACAACCAGATCCGATAAACATTCATGACTTCATGAATTGGTCTGAAAAGAATAGGAATAGTTTAAGAGAAGAATTCAAGGTAAATGAAAAGACGTTCTGTTCATGTCAAATCATTATATTTGATTTTTAAATCACAGAGTTAACTTGTAATTAGTTTAAGTTTAATTCAAACCTTTTTCATGACGATTAGATCTAGCCATTAGTCAATATTTCTTAGTCTTATTAAAAACTATGATGCGTTAAACAGTTGTTTCGTCCTGGCACAAGACTCCTCAGTGGTTCGTATCCAAAACTGCACAGTGGACTTCACCAAAAATCTTCAGTGTCGCTTCCAAATTTCAGTCTCTACGTCACTGAACTGAAAGTATGATGCTGTATTTTCCTAAGTCCAATCAACTCTATAGAAATGAGGTAAGTTTGTAATCATAAGAACATTCAATTATCTTCATAAATCCCTATCTTAATAAACTATAGCAGTCAATTCGCTAGTAACTCACTTCAAATTTGTTCATGGTCCGGCAAAATATCTTGACAAGTAGAGTTCAAACATATCGACAATGAGATACTTATCGCCAACAGGATTGGATAATCATCGTGCTACATTACACCTTCTTATGGTCTATTTTCGTTATATCCCAATGAGTGGGAAAGTTGTATATCTAACGTTTTGCAACTAAATGTACACCATTTCTTCGGAGTTAATGAATACTTACTTACTTACTCCTGTTACTCCCAATGGAGCATAGGCCGCCGACGAGCAGTCTCCATCCCACTCTGTCCTGAGCCTTTCTTTTTAGTTCTATCCAATTGTTTTTCATTCTTCTCATGTCTGTCTCCATTTCTCAGCGTAATGTGTTCTTTGTTCTTCCTCTCCTCCTTTGGCCTTGAGGATTCCATGTGAGTTAATGAATAATCGAAGTAAATTCACATAATTTTATATAATACTCAGAGTTGGAGCCAAAATAAGACTGATCAATTACAGACCCTAAAATCAATCGGAAGATTCAAATAACCAATACAAATATGAATGAAACTTCATCCCATTGCACAAATCAGTGACGTAGTGGACTCAGTAGTTAAGTGACGTTTGGAGCGAACAGTACTGAGTTCGTGTCCTGAAGTAAACATCAGTTCTATGATACATTTACATTCAGTTGACGAGTCCTAAATAGGACCAAACCCACTTCATGGATTCCAACACTATCTACCATCTATCTCCACTTGCAATTCATCCTTTACTCACTTAGAACAACGATGTATCAGTAATTATCTCTGATAAATAGTTATTGTCATTAATGTATATATTTGTTTGTTTATTGAATACGGATTTTTTGTTTGTTCAAAACAATCACCTTTTAGTCATTGAATATTCATTCATATAGACAAGAACAAGCGAAACATCTTACATGTGCCATTGGTCAACGTCCAGAAAATCGTCTTCGCAATAAGTATCGTAATCTTTTACCTTGTAAGCTTTTTTCTAATTATGACATTACCTCTTGTGTCATTTATTCTATATACGAGCTACATTCGTAAAATCGTGATATCAAATTATAAAGTTTGACTAATATACGTTGTAATTAATCATTGTTTACAAATTCCAAATTGCGAGACTTCTATCGTGTCGATAAGATAGTCTATGGAACAGTCAATAGAAAAATGCTTCTTCAAAAAAGTTGGATAGAAACTAAGTTACAATCTATACTTTCACAGTTGAATTCATGATTCGACTTAAGGTAGACCACCACTGAAGACCTGGAAGCACTGGATAGCTATCAAGTCGTAGTATGGGACCAGTGGAGTCCAATCCATGTCGGGTGTGAAGCAGTTATCCACCTCATATAATTGATGGATAGCTGCACATGATCATGGATCAATTGAAGTTAAGGATTAACACCGTTGGATACTGGCTCACTAACCTTGAGGTTAAGTCTTCGAGCACGAAATTGAAAATTCTGTGTTTGATTTCTGAGTGCGTGACTGGATGTGCATAGCTGAAAGTTTTCATACTAGGACAAGATGGCTGTCCAATGCTTCCAGGTTTTCAGTGGTCGTCTAACTTACATAGACTAGTGAATTCAACAATGAAAATACTATGATTGCCACGAATCCCCATAGTGATACAAATTTATGCTATCATTTCGGAAAAAAGTGAACAAATCTCTGTCAAATAGGATACTAACAATTTAAACAAATTTTGGCAAATTGCTTCGCAACTGGATTCACGACTCGATTTAAGGTAGATCACCATAGTAAACCTTAAAGCACCGTTTCGTCCTGGTATGGGACTCTGCAGCAGTGCACATCCACGAGTCCACATATGGGACTAGAACCTGAGATCACTGATCCAGAACACAATGGTGTTAATGTCTAATAATTTCTGTGGTGCAGCGTAAATTTATCTGTTGTGTATTTACAGAAGCCAATTCTATTTATCGTATTTATTATTATAATCACTTTACCTCAGTTCTTGTAACAATTTTTATCAGCTTTCATTGTATCTTTGTTTGAACTTAACAACTACCATATCTCTGTACTCAGAGTTTTAATTTCGATGGTTGATGAACAGTTGTTAGCGCTATCGAAGCACTTTCCTTCAAATAATGCACAATTCATCCAACTTATTATCTGAGTATATAAATAAGGTTTTGTAATCCATATGGAAACTACTTCAGTCAACAGGTATTTCAAACTTAATTATTCAATTATCCAACCTTACCTAATTCTAAACGCTCAACTTCTGTATTATACACTTCTTGGTTTCACACAAAGTTCTCTTTCGTGAAGTTATCTGAAAAACATCATAAATTTCAAATGAAAATTGCATCTATTATGTTTGTATACAATGAGATAAAAGTGTTTCCTTAAAATAAGGCCATACACAGTTACATTGAACAGCTTGACAAGTAATGACTATGTCCAAGACGAATTAAATCGAAACATGGGGATTGTTATGAGAAATACAGTATAATATATATATACGATTACAATGATAAATAAACTGAATATTGTCAGCTGATGTAAAGTCAAAAAATATCGTAACACTACAAATTTGAAAGTCATTAGAAATGACTTCAGCTACTGAATATTAATAAGTAGTATAGGATGATTTGCAAAAATGTGGTCGAATACAAAGAGGATAAGGATAATGAATGTTAACTTCAGTAGTTGAGATCATGAGTCGATTGAAGCTAGACCACTATGGGAAACCTGGAAGATAGATAGGTCCTGAGTTCAAATCTCGCGAGGTGGGTTCGTGGATGCGTACTGCTGAGGTGTCTCATTATAGGACGAAAGGGACGTCCAGTGCTTCCTGGTGTTCCATGATGATCTCTATAGATCTCAATTGCGGTATGTTTTATTTCGTTCAAATTTAAGCGGTTCATACGTTACTCTTTATTGTTAATGTGTCAATTAATTGAAGATGATCGTCATATGAATACCTTACATATTCACAATAATAGTCAAACTACACCATACAACACATACTTTATCAACAAAATATCTTTATTTGAGTTAAGAAAACGTCAATTAACAATGACTTATACAGTATAAATTTTTTCAAATATATCTTAATACTCACTTGGCTTTGCTTGTTTCTCCTAACAACAGTTGATCAAAATTATGTACAATTGTCAAGTGCCTTGATATTACCTGAATCGGAACAGATTAATTCAGTTGATCAGTCAAAAGAAAATGGAGTTATTACGCATAACGATGAAAATACCAATCAGAATGAAGACATTATCAATGTCTCTCAAGGACTGCCTGATATTGGTAGTGAACAATGGATTCCATCCAATTATATGAATGCTAGTTGGATCCCAAGTAAAATACCAGGAATTTCAAGTACAATAGTTAGCAGTGGACAATTACCTTGTAAATATATTGCTTCACAAGCGCCAGTTGATCATACACGCAGTTTATTCTGGCAAATGGTTTGGGATCATCATGTTCATTTGATTGTTACACTTACTAGGTGAGTCACAAGTTTTCATGGATATATATTTTCATTAGTACTCGAATTTCGGCAGATTAAATTACAAATTAGTCTTAATTAGACTCCCATTAAACCTTTGAAATTCCGGACGACCATTTCGTTTTAATATGAAATTCTTTACCAATCCACATCCACAACATTGCAACCCAGAATCTAACCTAGGACCATCGATTTTGTATGCGAACGTCTAAGTTCTAGATCCATGAGCTGTCATTCGATGGTGTACATATCTAGCTTTGATCAGTTCACAATACAACACAATCTTGATCTCATTGTACGTGGTGGATAACTGTCTCATACCCACTAATAGTTCATTTGATATCTGTTTAGCCATATCACAACGTTACAGTCAAATCATCACTTACATTTACATCGATCCGTTTCTGATGATACTCAAGTTATTGATTTGTCCAATTTTAAGAACCTTGTACGTATTTCAACTCGACAGAAGTAGAATGTTATCAATTCATTTAGACCAGTTGATTTATTTGATAACTGTTTAAGCTACGTATAATTTCCACTTTTTTTCTTACAATTTATTAATCTTTTGTACTATACATTATACTACTTGATTGTAATGAGTAGTCAGCTTTACGTTATTTTAGTGACTAGTACTATGACAAGCCTACGTGGGATATTTTAGCTTCTTGGCAGACCGATGTATTCATACTTTTCAGACCAATTGTTCAATTAGTAACCGTGACTGTTTCTATAATAGCGTATGCGTATTTATTGCATATCCTAGTTATAACATGTCTATAACTTATTTTCGTCTGACTGTAAATATCGAGTTTCGCTTGATCAAATGGAGTTGGCTCCGATGCCTTCTCCACTCTGCTTTACGTTCCCGCTTCTTATTCCGAACGTCTGTCTAGATAAATGAGTGCTTAAAATACAGTTAGTCAACGCAACCCGTATTTGACTTTTTATTGCCGCTGTCATACAAACGGGATTAACTTGGGCAATACTTACTTGAATTAGTTTTATTGGTTAGGGCTTTTTTGGAGAGTTAGTTTTCTATGGGATAGAGCCGCTAACCTTATGCCCAACCCTCCTCATTTATCCGGGGCCTGAGACAAGTAGTAGCCCCAGTGGGGTTCCAGGTGGAGTTAAATTGAAGATTTGTATCTCATTAATATTTGTACAATCAAACTGGAGCCAGATACCACGCTACAAAATCTTCGTATTCTTAACTGCAACAATCTCATTACTTTAATTAACATTCGGTGAATACCAATATGCATTGAAAAGAATGAACATTATTCAGACGTCGATTCCTGAAATGACAACATCCAAATAGTGATCACTCAATAATTATCGTGAGGATAGATGAAGAAACAAGGAAATGAAATACTTTGTGCTGAGAATTCTGTAATTTACGCAAAGTATACTACTGAATAAGGCCATTAATAATAATAATAATAATAATAATAATAATAATAATAATAATAATAATAATAATAATAATATATTCTCTTTAATCAAAACTATCGTTTAAATAAGTACTATCAAAATCTACATACAAAGGTTAAATGATACAACGTTTATAGGCAAAGATGAATGGCGGCTAGCAGTGGAATTCAGGACGCTCATCTCATTCGTATTGAAACTCGTCAACTGAATGTACCCGGAATGGACGTGAATTCTGGAATGCAGATCCATCTAGTTGACGAGTTCAAGAGTAGGAAGAAACTCGCATCTTGGATCCCACTGCTAGCTACCATTCATCCTTGTTTATAATGCTTATGACTAAGGGTAATGATGAGGCAATTTGTACGTGATACACATATACCAATAAGGGACTGATCAATTGCAGTCCTAAATAACAATGGGAACATTTAAGCAAAAAATATATAAATGAATTAACACAACAATTACTTCAGCTCTACTTTCCTTTTTTCACTAAAACTATACAATAGATCAATGGAAAATGGTAAAGAAAAATGTTCTGTCTATTGGCCGACAGATAGTGATAATGATGATGACACCTCAGGATTATATTCCAATAAACATCTTCAAGCTAATTCAAAACGTATAGTTCAGTTTGGACGGTTTAAAATTCATCTTTTGTCAAAAACAAACTATTCAGTATACATTAGACGTAGTTTTAAACTGTATGATTGTGTAAGTTGACATTTCTGGTTTAATTACATTGAATCTGTTAATTATGTATTTATGAGTATGAGCCGTGACCAGTGGAGCTAATCCTCGTCGGGTAGACACAAATATCTACCTTGGTACAATGCAAGACGGTTGCTCAATTTCGTGGATTGGTTGAAGCTAAGCGTTTACGCGCGAAACTGAAGGCCCTGGGTTTGAGTCTCTTGAGGCAGGATTGTGGATACACACTGCTGAGGAGTCCCACAATAGGACGAAACGGCTGTCCATTACTTCCAGACTTTCAATGGTGGTCTAACATCAATCGGTTCATGATCTCAATAAAAAATATGTAATTATGATTTTCTAAGGAGATCCCTAATTATTTCATTTTCTTTCACCTCATCTTCAAGGATATATATATATTCTAGGTTCGAATCCCACTGTGACCATCATCTCCTTCGGTATTTTAGGTATACCCTCTATGACAAGTGTCAACTAGCGCGTAACATACATTCAGCTGTGTAAGGATTAAGCATAATGCCTACAATGTCTAATTACTTAGACAAGTGACCATATTGCATAACCTAATCAGTAATTCAGTCACCACTGAAAACTAGATAAGTATAATATTTGTTATTACTCATCGATCAGTTGAGTCTAATTATCTCAGTTCTATATGAGATTCATTGTAGCTCACTTTACTCAACAGTAAAATATCAAATTCGGTAAATGAGTAACGCGGGTTAGAATTCTTCAGTAAACATCAGTTCCTTCAAGATTACAAGTATGACTTATTGACAAGTGATAACTACCATGAAAAATTGGGCCGAGCGAAGCATCTATTTGGCCAGCTCAAAACATATAACATTATATTATATTATTGTAATCTAAGAAGGGCTTTTTGTGGATATTATAGCAATTTCAATAGATGAGATTATGAATCAGTTGAAGCTAGAACACCATGGGAAACCTGGAATCACTGAATGCCAGGTCAGTGGTCTAGAGGTTAGGCGCTCGCGCGCGAAAGTGATAGGTCCTCGGTTTGGATCTCGCGAGCTGGAATCGTGGATGCGCATTCCATAAAGTAGTGACTTCTGGTCTGAGCCATGTTGTTAGATAATGACTACTTGGTTGATGTTCATGTGACTATCGTAACCAATGATTGGAGACTTTGAGTGGCACGGCTCAGGATCGATCACAATGATGTAAGTGTATACACTCCTTGTCTTTCCTTAAACCGTGAGATCAAAATCACTTTGTACCTTTCTTTCTCCGAACTAAATCCATTGGAGTAACGACTTCCATGAATTCGGTGTTCATCTTGTTGTGCTAATGATGTATGGCAACTTAAACTGATGTGTATATGTACCTGGCCCTATGTTGTAGCTGACTGACATAATAGTCCGGGAAGTCTATATTGAACTAAACGTCCTTCCACAAAATACTTTTGAAATATTCCACTTTTCTTTTCTTTTTCGCGTTCCCATTCCATGAAATTTATTAATTTATTGTGTCGCCCAGTTTTGTGGATTAGTTGAAGTTACACATTAACACCGTTGGATACCGGTTCAGTGGTCTAGTTGGTTAAGCACCTGGTCCGTGACTGATAGGCTCCGGGTTCGCACCCTGCGAGGCGGGTTCGTGGGTGCGTACTGCTGGGGCGAAACGGCCGTCCAGTGCTTCGAGGTTTTCCATGGTGGTCTAGCTTCAATTGACTCATGATCTCAACTACTGGTTTAACTTTGTTCAAGTTTATCAGCCATATTGCTGTGTATTTTAACATTGTTTTTAAAAAATAGAAAACATTAAACAATGAACAATATCGAAATATTATTCAATTGCATATGCTTAATTGGCCAGATTTTTCAACACCATCAAAAGAAGATTTCCTTCGTTTACTTTATGCTTATTGGACTGAAAGACGTCTTTTAATGAATAATTCACCAGTTCTTGTACATTGCAGGTAACTACATCTAGCATTTTTAAGCTCTTCTTATTTCGTTTATTTGTTGGATGACTATTAAACATAATGAGGATAATTTACACGGATGGATTTCAGCTCAGTACAGAGCGGGCTGGAGAACTCCGGTTTTAGGCCTATGGTCCATCGGAAGTAACAGGCGTAAGTATGTAGCATATTTTTCCTTTGTTTGTTGAATGACTACTGAATATAATGAGGATGATTTTCACGGATGGATTTCAGCTCAGTCGTCTAGGACTGATAAAGTAAGGGCGGTATTCCTACAGTTGAAAAATATAAGCAACTTAAAACAACTGTCTGTCGATCAATATCAAAGTCACAATCTTCAATAAGAACATCAAAATAGTTCTACTGTGTGGAGCTGAGACTTGAAAAACTACTTCAGATGTCATCAAATAACTAAAAATACTTCTATACAATTGTCTACGTAAGAAACTCAATGTCCATTGACCGGCATCATAAACAGTCTACTATGAGAGAGATAAAACTAGCTTCCCGTTGAAGAGGAAATCAGGAAACGATGGTGGAGGTGGATGGAACATACATTAAGGAAATAATCAAACTGCATCACAAGGCGAGCCTTAACTCCGAATCTTGAAGGAAATAGGAAAAGAGGAAGATCAAGGAACACGTTCCACTGGAAATTATAATCAGAATGAATTGAAATTGGAAACAACTGGAAAGGATGTATCAGGACAGAGTTCGATAGAGAGTGCTGGTGATCGGCCTATGCTCTTTCACGAGGAGTAACAGGATTAAGTAGGTAGGCATCTAGAAACTTGTCTTCTGTGATGAACATGCTGCTGTAGCGCATCATATAGTGAATTACTGAGAAACTCAGGAACTATCATTGAAACGGATGGTATATTTTCCTTATTGTCCTTCTGTGTACTTTGAACAAATGTTGGCAGGCAATTACTGTGTTTTTTTCTTGTTACAACATATTGACCTTGCTTAGATAACCGATGAAAGTCAAGGAAAAATGAACCTGTCTTTTTTTTAGTACAAGACCCATCACAGTTCAGTTAGGTCAAGTGTGTGAGGAAGTTACTTTAAAATGACATTGGAAGACGGTTGCATGTTATCACGAATCATTTCATGTTAAAAATGTAAACTGTTGGAGGTTGAGCATTTGAAGTTTGTTGCCATTTCCTTAATCAGTCAGTAGACTTATACATATGATGGTAGTTTGTTCAGGCCAACCATCATATCGATTCCTAAAATAATCTAAATGCATTGACATTTCACATCATGTACTACCGATTATAATACCACTGTTTGAATCCACCAGGTACCGGATATCTATTTCGTCTTAGCATGAGATTCCTTAGCATTGACCATCCAGGACCTCGCGATGTATCGTTTACAAGTCATACTGGCCTTTAAACGAACACTTACCCTCGTACCATTGAGTCGATGTCTTACATTATCATTGATAACTTTTGTTTCACACTCGACATGTTTGGATCTCATTGAACACAACATCTCACTAGGTATTCGGATTGAAACAACTGTCCAGATCTTCTTGGTTTTTAATAGTTGTTCAACAAAAGTCAGTCAATAATATAAAACCTTAAATTTATTGATTTTCACAATAATTTTCAGCAATAAAAATCTCAACGAATCTTTCATCTTTGAAGATGGTGGTTGAATTGTACAAAGATTAAACGCTGGACCTAAGTTTCGTATTATTCGCTACCTTCTAAAGAGTTTGATACTCCTTAGTGGGTTCAATTCTGTGTCTCACAACTTCATAGTCAGACCACGTGATGTCATCACAATCGGTTAATCACTAGGTGTTGATAAATGTCATATGTGTCAAGTCCTTCTTATTGCAGATCGAATCATATTGACCAAGTTGCAATGTGGCCACTAGTCTAGTTGCCTTGACATTGCGTGCACTATGTTGAGATAAGATGGTGGTTGGAGGTAGTCAACAGGAAACCCTGAACCTGGGTTTCGTACTACTTGGCACGCGTCAGCAAGGTGTACCTGTAATCTCGGGGGAACTGGTGCAACTGGGTCGATAGCATCCGATCTGCGCTAAGAAGGACTTGACATACATGACATTGATCGCCACCAAGTGATCAATCAATTATGACTACATCTCAGTCCTACAGGAGGTCAGCCGTGGCCCGGATAGCCTAGTGGTAATGTCTCTGGCTGTAAAGCTGAGTGACATAGGATCGAATCCATCAGGGAGCAACAGTTCCCTCAAGTTTACAGTTACACCTTGCAGACAAGTGCCAAGTAGCACGAAACCCGGGTCCAGGGTTTCCTGTGGACTACCTCCAATCACCATCTAATCACATGATGTCAACTCACCTAGACTCGTATTCTCATTCCAATTTGAAATCAATCAACATTAAGGAAGACTTGATTAGATTTATTGATCGATCAACTATAAAACTGATATATTTATTTTGTTTTGTTTTACTTCCATTTCAATCCATTTTGTTCCCTTTTGATTTAGTGCTGGTGTTGGAAGAACCGGTACGTTTATTTGTTTAGATCAATTATGTCAACAAGTTCGATATTATTTACAACCAAATTTACAAATTTTTCTACATAAAATGAATCAAATCAATGAACCAATTTATGTTAATTTAAATAAAGAAGATAGTGGAGTTGATGAAGGTGAAGTAGGTGATTTCAATGAAGAATTATCATCAGCATCATCATCATTATCATCAATATCAATAAAAATCAATAATAGAAATGAGAATTTGTCAAACAATAAACAAAGTAAGTAACGGTCTATACAACAATTTATTAATTTAATATTTTATATATCATTTAGTTACGTTTATTAGCCCTCGTGGAGGAGCATAGGCTGCCCATAAGCATTCTTCATCGAGCTCTGTCCTGATCCTAGTTATTTCCAGTTTTGATTCATTCTTCTGATGTATTCTTCCAATTTTCGATGCAATATGTTCCTTGGTCTTCCTATTCTCCTTTTACCTCCAGGATTCCAAGTTGGCACTTGCCTTGCGTTTTAGTTTCATGATTTTCGAAATGTATGTCCTATCCACCTCCAACGTATTTTTCTTATTTTTACCCATAGCTCTTCTAGGGTCACTGTCGATCCCAAACCTGAGTAAGAGAGGGAAGTTGAGTATGGTGTCAGCAACACTATCCCATAGAAAACAACCCTGCCAAAAAAACACTAAACATATCACTTAATAGGTGACAGTACACACTTTGAGGAAAGCATCCAACTGCGTCACAAGGCAAGCCCCTACCTGGAATCCTCAAGGTCAAAGGAGAAGAGAAAGACTAAACACCACATTACGCCAAGAAATAGAGACATATATGAGGAGAATGAACAGAAATTGGATGGAACTAGAACGGAAGGCCCAGGACAGAGAGGGTTGGATAATGCTGTTCAGTGGCCTATGCTCCATTGTGAGTAACAGGCGTTGAAAATGAAAATGAGTTGAACTTAACAGGCGTTAAATGAATACTCTACATTGATATTTTGAGCGATATGCTGATGATTTTAACTTTATTGTGAATATGAACACAAATATGCAAGTAAATTGAATTGAACGATGGTCGTGAAGAATTAAACCCATGCCTACTGGATCCCACTTCTAGCTACATTTGTTTAAGGTCTATTCATCAAAGCATTGTCATTCTAAACAAAAACATCAACATCGACTTCACTTTGAAATGATAGGTTACGTTGTGTCACATGTATTAAAGCAGTTCATTCTGATGTTATTGTTTGTGACTGGTTGATTTTGTTGATTTCATTGTCTCCATCTGTCTATATGTGGTGTATGCTATTTATCTTGACAGTTATGAGTTGTATGTAGCACCAATTGGAAGTTGAGAGCCATGTGAATGGAACATTCAGAAAACTGAAATGAACAGAAGAGAGAATAAAACTAAAAGCAATCTAGATAACAATAGAAATAAAGAACCTATGAAATTTGTAAGAAATAATTCAAAGAAAATGTTCGAATGATGCTTACATTTAATCAAACCACTGTGTGATTTTGCATTGAACGATAAGTCAGTTATCCTTACCAAGTCTTTGTTCACTTCATGTGTTTTCACTGATTACTTTATTCGGTTGACATGTTACCGGACAGTTTGGTGACCTTTTACCTATGAATTAACAGATTGAATCTATGACAATGGATATTTTGATTGTTGATTAATCGGAATCGTAAGCCTGTGATAGGGATTCGATATACTTCAAAACCACCCAATGTAGAATTTGTTTGTCTCTTCCCAGTCACATTCATATTATTAGTTATCTATAGGTATTGAGATCATTGATAGCACATCGTGTGTAATAACTAAGAACTTTCTACATGATGTAGACACCAATGATTATGTGTAGATCAACAATAAAATTTCCTCTATCAAAACTATCTACTTCGAAGTATTCAACAACACCGAAAACATCTTCTTCTTCATTAATATCTCTACCTATATTTTCATATTATACTGGTCTCCATTATGAGTTAACTGTGTTCATACAATTATCTTTACTCATTTGTGTTGTGTTTTTTTCTTTCTTTCAAATCTTCATTCAAATCAAGATGAATCCATGGAAGATCATCATTCAACTATACACGAAAATCTTCTTCATAAAAACTCTTTAAATATATCCATCGACAATGAAAAACGTACAAAACGTTTCTTATTTCATCGACGAAATTATAATAATACACAATCTTTAAATATATTCAATACTGTTTTATGGCTACGATCTAAACGTAGTCATATGGTACAAACGATGGTAAGTCCATTGTATTTTCAGTAGTTGAAGTGATAATTCAACTGAAACTAGACCATCATGGAGAACCTGGAAGCACAAAACGGCCGTTCCATCCTAGTATGGGACTACTCAGCAGTGCGCATCCACGATCTCGCCTCACGAGATTTGAACTTGGGATCTATCGGTCTCGCGCGCGAGCACTTATCCACTAGACCACTGAGTCGTCATTCAACGGTTTTATTTATTGATCTATTTATTTGTTTGAACACATAAATATTGGTACAAAGGGGGAACCAAATATATATGCGCCACATAAAACAATGAGAATTCGAAGAGAAAAAGAAGGTAGGGTGCATATAAGAAGAAAAACAATACCGACCACAGATTAGTGTGTGGTAGTGTAGTAGTAATAATAATAATAATGGAAGAAACAGAGAGGTACAATCAGAAGAATTCTTTCAGATGAGGAAGTTACAACCACTTTTTATGAAGTAATAGAAGGTTACAGCAGGAACGCCACTGGCTTCTATTCTGAGCCATATCTGATAACGTTTTGACTACTTCTATCTGCTCACCACCCAGCGTGAGTACAGGATTAGAATTCTTGTAGAAGTACTTTGCACCTCGAAGGTGCAAAGCACATACCGTACCTACGGACACTAAATACCAACTGCCTACGTGCTGCCTGCAGCATGACCAGACGAAGATGCCACAGGGTCCCCGGATAAACGCACGTAAAACAAGCTTTTTGAAGCGACAGATGGAGAGTGAATTTATAGTACTTCACCAGAGTCTCAAATACGGGTCTTGGATAGACAGCAAACATCGATATTAAGGCTTTCTAAAGACATAGCCAGCCTTAGCCGTTGTCTGATCTGGACGTTGAAGGTAGACAGTTTGAATGGTGCACGCAATTTCAGAAAAACTTTCAGTATTTGTATCCGGTGGTAGCGTCCAATTTTGACCAGTCAGTGACTCCACATCGTTTAGATAGAACAGAGTTTCCACTATGGAAGAGCTTCTGTATAAGTTGAAAAATAAGGATACACAAAGTGGGAATAAAAAAGAGTGAGTAAGCAACGTGATAAAAAAATAATAATGTGAATTGTTTGACCGTCAATCTAAGCGTGAATAGTATTTCCAGCAAATATTTTCATTTTACTTGTGTATGGACTGTGTTACTGCCTGGGTGCTGAAACCGAAGCAGGTGGTTTTTCAACGGTGTTAATGTCTTACTTCAAGCGGTCCACAAAATAGAGCGCCACCGTCCACCATTGTCTTCAGTGAGCTGTTATCTCACAGAAAAAAGAAACAAAATAATCATGATCTCTTTTCTCTTTTTTTTCAAAAGGATCAATATATATTTATCTATGAATGTTTATCATGTTTTATTAAACAATTGAAAGAACAAAGTGAGTTTAATTATGTTTTATTTTCTATTATTTAGTTTAATTGGTTTAAATGATTTGTTTCTATCAAGGTTCTTTTTTTATAGAATGTTGTGACGAAAACACCATCCCTAACTCTTCTTTATCTGTGGTGTGAAACTGACAGGAATTCTTGAAGAGTTTCAGACAGAGTTCATTTGATTTTAGCTTACACTTAATTGTTGATGAATATTCACCTGAAACGGAATTGAATATTATAAACATCGAGCTATGAACAGAGTACCATCGGATTATGAGTGTAAATGTTTATGTGTATATCGGACGTCTAAATTAAGCTGTAAAAACTGAACGTGACAAAATAAGGCTTGTTTTAAACTTGACCGTAGATGTATAGAACAAATATTCACATATCCGTAAGTGATGGAAAATATGCATACTTATTAACGTCTGAGTATAGTTGTATTCCTTGATCATCATGGTGGGTTCGGCTGTGCTGATCCTGAGGTTCTGTGATATCGGCTGTCAGTGAAAGAAGTATTAAGGAAGTACATTAACCTTGCATAAACTCTCTACTCGAACAATAATGGTCGGGTCTAAGCTGATGGTGAACTATCATTGAAACTGGTTACTTCAAGGTTTGTTCGCTTTCCCCATTTTTATTTAACTTTGTCAGATACATACTTTAAGAGATAACACTTTCATTGTTTGACTTCTTAATGCTTGGTCGTCTACCCGGATATTCACTTGTTGACTTAGAAAAAGCAGATAAAATATTTCTGTTTGGTCAATACACTGGCAGAATGCAAAATACTTTGACCACCTTAAGCAACAATGCAAGTATAATTGGGATATGGTTTTGTCCCCACAATTGTTAGTTCAAAATTAGCTTGAGTAAGCACGGTAATCAAAGATAAGGAATACGTTATTTGAATACCTCAACCATTTTAATTATCCTGAGAGTCTCATTAGTCCTGATGGTCCAGCATCTAACGAAATATCGGCTCTCGCCAACTAGCGTCACCAATGGCGCGGGCGAGATATCCGTCCTCAGCAGTTCGCTCCGTCATATTTTTTGAGTGTGAAACACAGACATTAAGAATAGAGGATATTCATAAATCACTAGTATTCGATCGAAGGTATCTTTGAAGCATTGCCAGTGTATCTCGAGACCACGGTGTAAGTAGTGATTAGATCATGAATGGAATACAAGGTACGGATAGTATTACATCACATCTTACAATTGATCTTAGCTGTTCACTTTCAGTTCACAGTTTTGGCATCTTTGTTTCTGTTTTGAATTGTTGAAAGTATTCACAGTAATCAACAATACATTGTGTTTATTGAAGAGAGTAAAAGTATAAAGATGTGCTTAAGACAATTTTGATTAATTTTCATTCATTTTTTAGTCAAACATAAAACGACTTGACATTATTGTTATAAATTCCAGCTTGAAGTCGCATATTTATTGGTTTGATAAAGGTTTTCTACAGAATAACCTGTATGAAATCAGAAAGAATAACCACTTAAAAACCCATTGATACAGCTAGAAATGATTAGTTTAATCTCAGCCTTACACAACTCAATGAGATCTTCAAGATTCCTTACATTGTTCTCTGATAAGGTTAAATGTTTAAATTAGGAATTGTGGATTTATGGGTAGTGATTTTAAAGTTGAACTGTATTAACGTTCTGAAGTAGTGTAGATGAATGAAATACGTACAATATTCCAAGTAGCATTGTTTATTTAGTCCGCTCATAAAATATTATTATTTGTGATTATTTAAATACATAAACGTGTGTACAATAGGGCATCAAATAGATATGCACCACATAAGCCACTTGATTTGTGTTAGGGCTGGGATACTGCGTGGATGCCAGAACCGCAGCAGGTGGTTCCATTAAAGGGCCACACCCGATGTCTTTGATCAAAAGGTCTAATCCACATGGCAGTGGAGCAACGCCAGGAGGTGCGTTTCTATGGTAGCCAGTGATAAATGATTGGTTCATCTACCACTTATTCCCTCAGGATCCTGTAGCCAATATACACCACTGGTTTGGAATCAGGATTTCTCAACTCTCCTAGGTAAATCCTCCATATCTATTAACCCAGCTAAAGCACCATACATTTGCTTTTCGTAAATGACACCCCAGCTGCGAGGCAGTGAGTAAATCTACGGTGACAGTGGTTGTATGCACGCGGCCGCGTGAGAGCACTTCGTGAGGGAGAGCTGACTCTCTCCAATCTCGGCCATATCAGAGCATTTGGGGGGGGCGTTGGTGAATTCATCCCTTCAGGTTAAGGATCTACACCCAACAGTTCCTAATTCAGCTTAACAAATAAGATTTTCTGAAATCAGTTCAGTTCTACATGACCTAGTCTGTAATCATCCTCTCAAATATGAATATGTTCTACTATACTTTTATCTAAATATATTTATCTTATTCTTCAGATAGAATCTATGAAAATATATAATGAACAAACAATAGTTCCAATTGTTTACCATTACTTTCTTTTAAACATATTAATCATTGTAATTACTTCATATAAATATCTATTCAAGTATTATATGAATAGTTAACTAAAATTACGTAACAAGATTACTTCCATTTAAGTCTCTTGAACAAAAGTGAATTAGGTAACAATGAAAAAAGCGCCGACAAACAGTGATAAGACATTCAATTCAAACAGTTACACATACAGTTTTTGTTATATCAACCTATTTTCTAATGTAGTCACATTTTAAATGTGAAACTACGTTGTTCCTTTTTTTATAAATCCATGCTATGTTATTAATTACATCTATTTTTTAATTATGATTGAATGAGTGAAATACGTTGTATTACGTATGATTACATAATTATGTAATTAAATGATTTTTTCACAGTTTAAGCATTAAGAAATAAAAGATCATTTCCATTATTATGACTTACTACTTACAAAATAAAAAAAAACAGAAAAGGTTGATATAAAAGTGTATTGAAGAACCAATTAGATTTAAAATAGTACACCCTTGAGTAGTAACATCAAATCTATTCATGTATATGACATTAGAGGATATGTACTTGGGAAAGTGTAGTATATCCGCCTTTTACTGTTCAATATATATGTACATTATTTAACCCGACCGTTGTTTCTACCTTGACGTGGTTGTCGGGCTTGAATATTGTGATGAACCGATCGAGCTATACTGGCTTGGACAATCGTTCGTCGAAGTCCCATCGGCTGAAGAACGGTACGACTGGGAGCAGCAAACCCAAATGCCGAATGTGAAGTAGCACTGCTGACTGTACATCAGTGTGTTGGCAATAAGGTGTTTCCTTTAGACAACCATCATAACAGAGATGCTTCCTTCTTACAAGGAGGGGTGAGGTTGGAAAAGGTCAAAACCCAAAAATGCCGAACGTAGATCCCAGCAACAACTGTGGTCACATTTAGGTACTTTTGAAAACGAGTCTGGCCCAGATGTTGCTCGTGAAGGTGTACAAAGAGCTGTGGAAACAGCAGTGACATCTATCAGTGATTGAAATCAAAGGGTTACAAAAACATTCAATAGATTTCTTCTAAGTCTGACGGTTTCTCGTAAACTCTGACTGGCTGCAACACTTAACATTTTTATTTTTATCTCATGGGTGAATGTTGTGCACAGGAATGTAATTTTCATCGAGAACTTCGCTTCAACCTATCAGATTCATCTATTCATTCTTTATATATGCGGATTTCAGATTCGCACAGTGCTGTATTCAATGTTAACAAACGTGGATAGTCTTAGATGTAAATAGGAAGTCCCAAGGGCGCTAACAGACAATAAAATGTAAAGTGTTCATGATGAAGAATCTAACTCCAGTCCTAATTATAACTGCTCATATTGATTTATAAACATATTTTTACTTTGGAAAGTGAATAACGTTTCACTGAGTAACTTCAGTGCTGCTAAAATACCATGCATAAATTATAGTCTGGCTACTGAAATGAACCATAAAAGCATAACAAATCTGAAATTTTCAACCATGACAATAAATTTCTAAATAAAATGTTGTAATGAGACTTACTTGAAAATGAGTTACAATAGGAAACAGCATAAATATCACTTCACTTACCTCGCCTGACAAAGTATATCGCATCGTGAAAACTTGATCAAGGAGAGCGAAGGCGAATGCAATTAAGTCATATACTGTAAGTAAGAGGACAAACTACCTCCTATGAGAATTAAGGATACTAACGATTAAGGCAATGAATTAGGTATTGTGCTTCAAAATTAAGTAGCCGTCTAGTAAAAGTCTTAATTCTGACGTATACAAAGCAAGGTTTAGAATGTGTAGTGACTCAAACCTAGGACTGAAATAAAATAAAATTATAAGTAACAGCAAATCGCAACGTATACATAAAAAAACAAAGAATGTACTCTAATATGTACATATAACGAATAGTGAGAAAAGGAGATAATCAATGAAAAATATTACTTGGCGTACTTTTCGAACAATCTAAGCGTATAGAGTTAGATTAGTCGAAAAATCTTTTTTATACTTAGCGTCAGTAGGATGAATAAACGTTCAACAAAAATTTAAGGTTACACAAGTCTAAAATATGCAAACCAAAATGTTACTCTTCGTTCACCCGCCACGGTCAGTAGAATGAAACAGAGAATGGCGTAAATAAATGTAAATTTGATAAGTTATTACATACTTCAATGACAAGCGACATATACGCACAATCGATGCACGCAAAGATGTATAATCAGTACAGATTCCACTACGTATACAACACAAAAGCCAGGAGAAGTATAGTATTTTTATCAAGATTATCAAAATGTGTTAACAATCACGTCACTTTACCTATTAATAGGGCATATGAAAGTCAAAAACTACACAACACAGGCTGAGAGTTGATGAAAAGGAATTCACATCAAGCAAATTTACAACAAACTTACTCCTGTTACTCTTCGTGAAGGAGCATAGGCCGCTCATCAGCATTCTCCATCCAACCCTGTCCTGGGCAATCCTTTCTAGCTCCGACCAGTTGTAATTCATCCTTTTTATATCTGCTTCTATTATCCGACGCAATGTGTTCTTTGGCCTTCCTCTTTTTCGCTTCCCTTCAGGATTCTAAGTTAGGGCTTGCCTCTTGATGCAGATTGACGATTTGCGTAATGTATGTCCTATCCATTTCCATCGTCTTTTCCTAATTTCTTCAGCTGGAAGTTGGTTTGTTCTCTCCTACAGAAGGCTATTGCTGATAGTATCCGGCCAATGGATGTTGAGTATCTTGCGTAGACAGCTATTTATAAATACTTGTACTTTCTTGATTGTGGTTGTTGTAGTTCTCCAAGTTTCAGCTCCATACAGTAGAACTGCCTTGACGTTCGTATTGAAGATTCTCACTTTGATATTGGTTGAAAGTTGTTTTGAATTCCATATGTTCTTCAATTGTAGGAATGCGGCCCTTGCTTTGCCAATCCTCGCCTTTACGTCTGCATCTGAACCTCCTTGTTCATCGATGATGCTTCCTAGGTATGTGAAGGACTCGACATCTTCCAGAGTTTCGCCATCAAGAGTGATTGGATTGCTGTTTTCCGCTTTGAATTTGAGGACCTTGGTTTTCCCTTTGTGTATACTGAGGCCTACTGATGCAGAGACTGCTGCTACACTGGCTGTCTTCATCTGCATCTGTTCGTGTGTACGTGATAGGAGGGCTAGGTCATCTGCGAAGTCCAAATCGTCTAATTGATTCTGAGCTGTCCATTGTATTCCATGTTTTCCCTCAGATGTCGAGGTCTTCATAATCCAGTCGACCACCAGAAGAAAGAGGAAGCGAGAGAGTAAACAGCATTATCTGACTCCGACCCTTACTTGGAATGCATCTGTCAGCTGTCCACCATCCACTAATTTGCAATGTAGTCCATCGTATGAGTTCCGGATAATATTGTCAATCTGTTCAGGAACTCCGTAGTGTCGAAGAAGTTTCCATAATGTCCTCCAATCTACAATGTCAAACGCCTTTTCATAATCAATGAAGTTGATGTATAGTGACGAGTTCCACTCAACTGATTGTTCGACGATAATCCGTAGTGTTGCAATTTGGTCTGAGCACGATCTATACTTACGGAATCCAGCTTGTTGATCTCGAAGTTGGGTGTCTAGTGCATCCTTCATCCGGTTAAGCAACACTTTGTTGAAGACTTTCCCTGGTATTGACAGTAGTGTAACGCCTTTGTAGTTTTCACAATTGCTCAGATCTCCTTTCTTTGGGATCTTGAAGAGGTGTCCTTCTTTCCAGTCCATCGGCACTTGTTCCTCCTCCCAAATCTTTTTGAATAGAAGATAAAGCATGCTTGTGGTTGTTTCGATGTCTGATTTCAGTGCTTCAGCTGGTATGTTGTCGGGTCCTGCTGCTTTCCCGTTCTTGATTTGTCTGACGGGTTGACATCTATAGGAAGATCTGTGTGTGCTGCTTCGATGTTCGGTGGATTCATTGGAGCCGGCCTATTCAGGAGTTCCTCGAAGTATTCTACCCATCTGTTTCGCTGTTGTTGAATTTCAGTGATTGGCTTGCCTTCTTTGTCTTTGACCGGCCTCTCTGGTTTACTGTATTTTCCTGATAGTTTCTTCGTTGTATCGTAGAGCTGTTTCATATTTCCTTCTCTAGCAGCTTTTTCTGCCGTCGTTGCTAATTCTTCCACGTATTTCTTCCTGTCGGCTCCAATGCTCCTCTTCACTTGCTTGTTTGCTTCTATGTATCCAGCTTGTGCTTGGAATTTCTCTGCTCGTGTTCGGCTGTTGTTAATTGCTGTCTTCTTGTTCTTCCTTTCTTTGATCTTGTCCAGTGTTTCTATAGAGATCCATTCCTTATGATGGTGTTTCTTTAGGCCCAGAACCTCTTGACACGTTGAAGTCAATGTTTCTTTGATGCCTTTCCAGTTGTCCTCCATGGTAGTTTCTTCTTCCTTCAGTAGATCTTGAAGGGCTTGGAACCTGTTGTTGAGAGCTATCTTGAATTCATTGAGTTTGTCAGTATCTCGAAGGAAGGCTGTATTGAACCTTTGTAGTGCTGTTTGTCCACTTGTCCAGTACTTTTTTAGCTTCAGTTTTAAATTGGCTACAACTAGGTGGTGATCTGAAGCTACGTCAGCTCCTCTCCTGGTTCTCACATCTTCCATTGTCCTTCGGAATTTTTTGTTGATGCAAATATGGTCTATCTGGTTCTCTGTAGTGTGGTCCGGTGAGATCCATGTAGCCTTGTGTATACGTTTGTGTGGAAATATTGTGCCTCCTATGACTATTTTGTTGAATGCACACAAATTTGCAAATCTTTCTCCATTTTCGTTCCTCTCTCCCAGTCCATGTCGTCCCATAATATCTTCATATCCAGTGTTGTCTATTCCGACCTTGGCATTTAGATCTCCCATCAGAATGGTGAGGTCGTTTCTTGAGCATTTCTCTATGATTGACTGCAGCCGCTCGTAGAATTGATCTTTAATGTCGTCGTTGCTATCATTGGTGGGTGCATAACATTGGATAATATTCATTGTGATCCCATCCTTCTTTGTTTTGAATGATGCTTTGATGATTCTGGATCCGTGAGATTCCCATCCTACAAGTGCATTTCGAGCTACTTTGGACAGCGTAAGAGCGACTCCCTGAGTGTGTGGAGCATTGTCCTCTTCGTGACCGGAGTATAGCAGCATCTCTCCTGTAGCTAGCCTTTTCTGTCCAGCTTGGGTCCAGTGGGTTTCGCTGATTCCCAGTACTGCTAAGTTGTATCTCCTCATTTCCACTGATATTTGACTGGTCTTCCCGGTTTCCCACATTGTTCGGACGTTCCATGTACCTATAAAAATTTTTGCTCTGGTTGTTAGAAGGGGCATCGGCCTCGTGGCTTCCGAAGGAACTCGGCTTTCACCATGAAGCGTCATAATTCTTCTAACTGAAGACATTCTGACTCCCAAGGCAGAGTTAAAATGGTTTGAATTATTTTTTCTGGTTAGCGTTTTTTTTAGCGAGTTCGTTTTCTACGGGATGGGGACACTAACCCCAACTCTCATGCCTATAGACAACATGATGTGAGCTTCTCCTTTTCCTGAACTTCCTAAAAGTGTGGATTCTGTTCATAGTCCAACATATTCACAGGACCATTTGGAACTGGACAATTTGTCCAAAGTACGGGATGACACTCAAACAGATATTACTAAAAATAGATTTACTCAAAATGAATAATGAATGAGTTAGTTTTCTTCAAAGCTTCTAGCGTTTCTTTAGAAATTTTTGCGACTTCAGCTCAAAGGAACTATTTGACGTACTTGAGCTCGTCACGAGTTTATTATATTTTTCGCTATTGGACATAACCAGTTTGTTTTTGTTTACGCGGCATTTTGTTCTTCGGAACATGATGTCGAGTGGAGTCAGATGTTCTGAAAGGAATGATCCTAATTGTTCCAATACATTTAACCAAAAAATACCAGAATGCGAACTACTTCCAGATTACCATTTTTACTGTCAACTTGCCCATGGAAGCCCTACCGGAATTATACATGGTTTTAAAACAGTCCGTCAGCTCCACACGAAAATATCGGAGTGTTTTGATATAAATCCATCTCAGGTAAAGTTGAATTATTTCACCTGTATTTGTTTCCGTTTATGATTTCTTTCTGCCGTTTTTAAATAGTTATAAGCTACTTTCCTTCTCGATATGTATGGTTTCATCATACAAATGCCTTAGAATATCCCTTTTCCGATTATTCAAGCATATTTCTTAATAATACGTCAAATGATGTATTTTGTAACTATCATATGAGAGACTATGTCATATTTTCATGCGAATGTGAAATGATAGCATGAATTTTAATGTAGCCGATGTTAATACCTTTTTGGAAACGACATGCAAACATATTTTAAGGTGGGTAACTGTACACGAAAAAAAGCACTTGTGTTTTGGTCAATAAATGCTGTTATTTATCTCACCCTTTCTTTCATCCTCGACTAGTTATGAATAACAACAGTTGTAAAGTATTTGGCTTGATAACGTCTGTATTCAAATAGACGAAGACGATGGAAATAATGAGGCCAGCTAGCGGTTATAAGTTATTGAAGTGATTACGCAACAAAGGTATGTTCACTGAAACACTTATCGCCCAAATTCCTTCCCCACCAGGGAGATCAACTGGATGGTAGTGAGAAAGTAAATTGTAGATGTAAGGTTCGGGGGCGAAGCAGTGTTATCGCATGTTCGTAGATTTTGCAGTAGTAGGGTGTTTTTCACAAGTGAACATCATCAACAATACCTCCTCTTCACAATACAAGGTGTGTTTAATCACTATTTGTGTTTTTATTGAAAGAGTTTCATCTAAAGGTTTTACTTTATATCACTCGTCTTTTAGTTAAGTAATTTCACGGTCGCTTAGTTTGTGAACGAACAGCTTCTGTGACAATTTAACATTTTTCTAATAGACTGAATCAAGCATCATATATTTGACTTGCTTTCTAATAAAATACATTTTCTAATTAAGATTTTCATGACATCTCAAATCTCTGTTTGGTACCATGTAACAAGTTCTTTCAATCCTAAATCCAGTTCAGTATTTAGTTATGTATGTGATGACATAAAAATGAGTGACATATTTATATTATTTTGGTCCAGTTTTGTTGTGTTCCATCAAACCATTCTTTTTAGTTTTACAAGATATATTCTTGAACGTCATGATGGCTTCTCTTGTCATTGTATTAATGTAAACCAACTCATTTAGTCGGTGATTGAGCCAAAAAATTCAATATGAGTAGAAGTGATCTGTCCAAGCAAGCATATTGCAGGCATAAGAAGTAACTTTCACCTACCTCAAACCCTTCTTATTCTCTTTTGATACAACATTGGTTATTGCTTTTGAGCAATGACACACTGATGATATGTTTGTAGAAAAATTAGATATTAGTAGGATTCAATAATAATGTTGAGGTTTAAATTAAGTAATTTTCTGTTTAACTATAATATGTTTGAATATGATTTGCACTTAATTAGTAAACATTTTTCTTCAACGACGACTTTTATCCTCAAAAAAGACCAATTTTTGGCGACCGTGAAGTTTGTTTAGATTTATATTCTCTTGGTTGTTCCTTAGAGGCTATCGTCAAAAGGGATATTTTAACGATATTTTATGAGATGCAACAATATATTAAATAATAGACGAGTCCCTTCTGTTTCAACCCATACATATTCTATATTTCCTTGATAAAGCTTGGATCAGATTGCCAGGAGAAACGTTAGATTTGCTTCAAATTCTTTCGCTGAGATTTTGCAAATACATTCTTCCTCTTTAATATTGAGATAACGTTTTTCTTTTGTGACATGATTCAGATTATTAATTAGATTTTACATGGTTCATACCATGATGGCAGATTAATTTTATTACCTGTCAATATCATAGACGATGAATGTGTATGACTGAATTTTCTTCGATGCCTTTTCTTATTTCTAGATATTATTAGCGTAATTATATATATTAATTATATAAATTAAATATATGTAGCTCATCTCCACTTTTTGTGTGGGAAGAACAGGTCGGATGGAAATTAGATCTTGAAATGAAGACCTAAGCAAAAGATATCCTCCTATTTATATGAACACACGAATATTGGTACAAGGAGGCACCGAATACATATGCACCAAACGAGTCACTCGATTTGTGTGTGGACTGTGATATTGTCCAGATGCCCAAACCGATGCAGGTGTTTTTCTTAGAGGGCGACGCCTAGAGCTTTAAACCTAAAGGTCTGATCCACAAGGCAGTGGAGCGACGTCAGGACATGTAGTCTCATGGTAGCTGGTCATCAACAATAGGTTTACACACCATTTGTTCTCTTAGGATCCTGGAGCCCATATGCACCACTGGTTGTGATGGTTGTTGTATACGCGTGATCATGTGAGAGCATTTGGAAAAGGAAAGCGGACTCTCACCACCTTTGGCCGTACCAGGTTATCTGGGGGCATCCACTCGCTAGATGAATGAAAATATATCGCACAAGTATTACACATTGAGAAATAGATGTACTACAAATTTATTATCATGCAACCTATCCCATTATAAACCAATTGTCTATTTTGTTGATGTACTTATACATACAGCCCTTATTCTATCAACATATTGCTCGTCCATCCAGCCCAGAGAACAAAACTCCATCGATATACAACTCTCGCCTATTTTAATGGGCAATGATTGTTTACTCAGAAGTAGGTCGGTCAAAATCTATATGCAACCAAACCAAGATATGGAATTAATTCATGTGATCATTTACTTTTGATTTGATCTACATTGACAGAAGCAAATCATCTTGTTAAAATCCATATAATAACTGCAATCAGTGACTGGAGACATTTTTTAAACATTGATCAGAATCGTTCACAATAGTGTAAATTTATTTAAACTTCATCTACTCTTGAACATAGAGTTCTAATATTCCATTAAAAAAACAATTTACATATTACATTTCTGAAACAGAATATTAATGATGGATCATTTTCATGATCGTTTCCACTTAATTATATCGATCTGTTTATAATTCATTTGCTCGTTATTTTCATCTTTCGTTGTTATTGTGATAGAACCACTTGGTTATAAAATAATCTATATACATACATATAAACAGAGTGACCTAGAACAAAGGTTGCATGTACAAAATGGATACCATGTGATGTCGGTAAGAATGGAACTCTTGTAACAAAAGCAAACAATTATAGTTTATTATTGTCACATGAGTGTGTAAACTGTCATCTATACAGTTTCCTGTCTCGTACAATTTGTAAACCTATAAGTTAAGTCAATGTTCAAGAAATGCCTTCAATGAAACTATGATGACCAACTCAGTGGTGATGTACTTCAAAGTATTTCAAAAGTTTCAATGCTTAATTGAGATTAGATATGTTGAGAGTGAAGAAAAACATTTTTTTACGAGGGGGATTAGAAGGTTGTTACCTTGTAAACTAAATGAAGTTGAAACTGCACAACCGGATGTCGACTGATTGGTTGTAACATTAAGGCGTTCTTTGTGAAATTAGAAAGTCCATGGTTTGATCCCCGGCTGGGTTGTCAGTTTAAGCTGCTAGAAATCTCAAAACTGACATGAAGAAAGCATTCACTGCATAGTATCAAATGATAATGGTTGCAATATATCACAAACTTGCTGAACTTTAAAATATAAACTAGTAGATACCAATGGAATAGTTTTAGAGTTAAGCCCTTTCCATGAGACCCAAGGACCCTGTCGTAAACCACCGGTAAATCGGCCAGCCAGTCAGTCAGCTACATCGTAGGATCAGGCACATGTACGCATCGGTCTAAGTTGCCACACAAAATCAACACAACAAGATGAACATCAATTTCATAGAAGGAGTTAACTCAATGAAAGTAATGTATTAAAGAAAGATTGTGTATAATAAAGGAAGAAAAAATTAAAAAAAACGGTGTAAAGCAATTTTAATCTCACGATTTACAGGAAGACAAAGAGTGTATACATCTACACCATCATGATCGATTCTGAGCAATGTCACTCAGTCTCCAACCATTGGTTACGATAATTACACGGACCCCTACCAAGTAGTGTGCATCGATCAACATGACTCAGATTAGAAGTTAGTAACTTGATTTTGACTGATGTGACTTTTTTGTTTGGCCTCCGCTACCTTTCTTCCAACCATCTCCAACACCAGATAGCATTGTGTGTCGTGGTAATCAGTGTTCAGGAATACATAATACATGACCCAATCATCTTAGTCGATGAAGATTTACAAACGATGATTGTCCATAACTAAATAATCAATATTATTGATAGATTAGTTGTCCAATGCTTCCTTAATGTTAACTTAATTCCATTTTATAATCACCTATATACGTTTTCATTCTGTTTAAAATTCAATATGAATCATTCATTATAATTTCAGTATACATATAAGTAATAAATTAAAATGAAGAAAAAGTTTTTGGTTTATTTTAATGAATAAATTATGTAAATTGATAGTGAATTTATGAAATCAGTAATAACAAAAGTTCCATTGATAAGAAAGATTTTTTTTCATCTCTAAGAAGAAAAAAAACTCAATGAACCAATGGTTGTCATAGTGATCTAATCGGTTTAAGATTCAATTCTAATCAACTGATGAGTTGTACAATGAAATGAAATAATCATTCTCAATTTCATTATAACCTATTCATATACATGTATTAATAGAATTGAATTCAATTTCTGATTATAATTCTATAATGTAGATACAATAAGATTCATGATTTCTTTTAAAAACTTAAGAATCTTCACAACTCCTATATTGGTGTTTAACTTATGCTCACTAGTGACTAGCTTAGTGAGGAAATTCTCGGAGTTCTGTTGAAAAGCCGTGACCAATGAAACCAGTCCCTGTCGGGTAAAGACAGGTATCTACCTCGGTACGATGAGAGATGGTAGTGCAATTTTGTGAATTGGTTGATGTTAGACACTAACACCATTGTATGCCGGCTCAGTGGTCCAGTAGGTTAAGTATTTGCGCGCGAGACTGAAGGCCCTGGGTTCGAATCCCGAGAACGGGATCGTGGATGCGCACTGTTGAGGAATCCCACAATAGGAAGTAACGGGCGTTCAGTGCTTCCAGGTTTCCAACGGTGGTCTAACATCAATTGGTTCATGATCTCAATCAAAAACAAAAAGAAAAGCTATCACCTAATTAGGCAAGATAAAGATCAAGTGTAAAATTTGAAAAAAACTAACAATCAATTAAATTAACCTAAACGTTGTTTCTCATGTTCAACTCTGTCGATGAGTACTGAGATGAAATGAAAATAGGTAATGTATTGAACAAAGAATCCGAATGGGGAATAATCGAATGTATTTGAAAACGAAATTATAGAATATCTCATTAAAATCTGAGAACAATACTGTAACTACTTAATTTGCAAAATATCAATCCATCGTCTCAGACTTCATTGTCCCTGCATTTTAACACTAATTGCTTTTCGTTCTCGTTCATTCCTTCTCGATCTTCTACTGAAATAAATTATATTCCTGACTATCGTTATATACTCCTTATGTGGATATAAGTTACTGATATCGCAGGTAGAGACGCAATGTTGAGGAGTATCCTACTAGGATGAAACGACCAATCATTACTTTCAGGTTTTCAATGGCGGTTCAGTTTATTATTTAAACTATCAAGATTCCACAGTTTTCATAAACTTCTTCGTGTTAACATGTCTTATTTTTGAATGGATATAAAATTTAGGCATCAATAAAAGAAACCGGTACGCCAATAATAACTAATTCATTCATTCATCAAACTATCTATAACGTGGATCACGACATACCCTTATAAAAGCTTACGTTATTCTATACGTCTTAATATTTTACCGTGTGTACCTTTCTTTCAGCGAGGTTAGACGCAGGGTATTAGGGAATGATGGCAAATCAGTTGATATTGTTGTGAATAATCATCGACTGAGATGATTGGGTCGCGTGTTGCTTATACCTGAATGCCGATTACTACGACGCACAATGCTATCTGGTGTTGAAGATGGTTGGAAGAAAGTTAGCGGAGACCAAACAAACAAGTCGCATCAGTCAAAATCAAGTTACTAACTTCTAATCTGAGTCATGTTGATCGATGCACACTACTTGATAGGGGTCCGTGTGACTATCGTAACCAATGGTTGGAGACTGGGTGACATTGCTCAGAATCGATCATGATGGTGTAGATGTATACACTCTTTGTCTTCCCGTAAATCGTGAGATTAATATTGCCGCATATCTTTCTTTCTAATTCTTTCTTCCTGTATTATACACAATCTTTCTTTAATACATTGCTTTCATTGAATTAACTCCTTCTATGAAATTGATGTTCATCTTGTTGTGCTAGTAAGGTGTGGCAACTTAGACCGATGCATATATGTGCTTGATCCTAGGTTGTAGTCGACAAACTAACTTCTTTCAGTGATTTTATTCTTAGGTATTTGGTAAATTATCGTCTAACAGGTCTCGTTTTTGTATTAAGCAAACATTATCAATTCAACATGATTTTACTTTAATTTGAAATAGAGGAATTCTGAGAAACTCTGTGGTAAAGTTTAAATAAACTTGGATTGTAGCAATATGGTAAAATCCAGACATCATATATCTTCCTGTTCAGGACTGACTAATTAGATTGTGGTGTATGCTATTTATGCTGACAGATATAAATAGTATGTAGCATTAGTTGGAAGTAGAATGCCTTTCAACAGAAGATTGGATTGAAGAGGACAGGAAAGGAAGTAAAGAGCAATTGTGATAATAACAGGATTGAAAGAATAATGAAGCATTGTACAGCAAAATTGAAAGATGATGTGTAAATAATGTGTTCAATGTATAGTTTTCGTATTTTATCAAAGTAACCTGTACAAAACAATGAGTTGGTTTTCTCTACCATCCGCATTCTCGTTCACTACAACATATTTAGTCAGCATAAAAGATTACAATACAAGAGATAATCGAAATTTACTAAAACGTATAACGAAAGGTATTATCATAGTGATCCTTACATGATTCAACTATCCTAACAGAGAATAATCGAATACATTCCTTAATATCAGCAATGTATAACTTCGGTTGAGTATTGTGAAAATGAATAATCAACGACTCAAACTGATTCTCAACCAGTTACATTTTTTTGTAACTAGTGGCTTTCTTATTAAATAGATCGGTTCATTTGTCTACTGATAGATTACTTATTTAATTATATGATGTAAATTTGTAAGGAATATGCTTCCAACTAACAGGTCACAGATTCAAAAATCTATTTCACCTTCTTTACTTTCAGTGACCAGGTTATACCATCAACCCCTATACATAAACGGTATGATTTTGAGCATAAACTCAGAGTAACTGAGTTACATTTCAATACAGACAATGATGTAAATTTTTAATTAACCACACCAATATGACCTATGTATTCATTGTTCCCCCCCCATTTCTTTATCTCTTCTTTTTTTCTATTCTTACTATTTTAGATTATGTATTGTACACGTAATACACATAAATTAGATATGGATAAATTATTAAGTTATGAAATTGGTTTAAATGATTTTTTATTTGCACATATTAAAGGACAACCAAAAGAGATTAAAATACGTAAAACAAGTGAATCATTTGGTTTAACATTAACAGATAATGGTTGTGGTGTAGTCATTATAAAACGTATTAAACCTGGAGGTTTTATGGATAAAGTATCTAAAGCATGTCATGGTTTAATACAACCTGGTGATCAAATTGAAAAAATCGATGATATTTCATTTAATGGTCGACGTCATTATCATGTAGCATCTTATTTACAAAGTATTCCTATCACAAATGTATTTTGTCTACGATTAATTTCACCAGAACGTTGTCCTATGTGTAAGTTTATTATATCATGTATTTCATGCAATTGGTTCCCTTAATAAATTTAAATAGAACAAGAACAAATAATGGTGCAGATTAGTATGAATTCATATTATTTCGAGGTTTTGTCGTCAGCTGCTTACAAACCAAAATTGTGATAGAATTTTTACATTGAGATAGAGTGAACACAATTGACATAAATGAGTGTAAATAACTTGGTTACAATAATAACTATATATATATATATATATATGCTAGAAACAGGTCAGAGGTCAAAAGAGGGGGGTTAATCCAGGTTGGGTGGTGTAATAATTTAGTGAAGTTCCGAAATTTATCAAAGGGACTAATTGTTTTAGTGAAGTTCATAAATTGTGTGATAATTGTAGAGATTAATGGAATTAAATAATGATAAGGTTATTATTATTCTAAGATATTTTATACTCCCCCCTATTGCCTAATTCTTAAAATAAATTTTATTCACACACTTCCACCACCTGATCCTCTCAAATCATCTTAACTTTCCAAATTCTATTTAATTATTATTACGTAATCTACCTTATCATTATTTAATTCCATTAATCTCTACAATTATCACACAATTTATGAACTTCACTAAATTATTACACCACCCACCCTGGATTAACCCCCCTCTTTTGACCTCTGACCTGTTTCTAGCATATATATATATATATATATATATATATATATATATATAGTTATTATTGTAACCAAGTTATTTACACTCATTTATGTCAATTGTGTTCACTCTATCTCAATGTAAAAATTCTATCACAATTTTGGCTTGTAAGCAGCTGACGAGAAACCTCGAAATAATATGAATTCATACTATTCTGCATCAATGTTTGTTCTTGCTCTATTTCAATATCATGTATTGTTTTGCCAAATTTTTTTAAAAATTCTATCCCATTTATTAAAAAAATTCAAGTAATCTCTTAATAAAATATGACAGTGCATTCCATCGACGAAGTGTTACTCAGAAGATAAATACACAGACATCATCAACTTAGAGCTTCCCACAAATGTACCTTAGTCTAAGTTGTCATACCTCATTCATTTGAAAAGACATGGGGCTTAAGGTATGCTCGAAAGTATAATGGAAAAGGAACAAATGTAACTGTAACATTATGGACCATTTTGAGCGAACTATTGGTTAGGATAGTTTAATGAACCAAAACCAAGTAGTGTACATTTACCAACATCGTCTAGTTCAACAGTTAATAATTTTACGGATTAGTGTCGTCTTTGTTTAACATCCTCAACGTTCTTCTAACCTATTACGCTTGTCATGATAGACAGTGATTAAGCATACATAGTAGACGTTTTAACGAACTCATAAAATAAAGATTAACATCGTTACCTAGTATCATGTGTTTAATTTAAACATTGTCTACTCAATCGTTCCACATTATGCAAGCAATGTTTCAAAGACACCTTCATTCAAAATCGTGCAATCTAACCACATTTTCTAACTTCTTAGACTATATTTCACAGGTAAAAATAAGAACATAACAAATTGAAGGTAGACACTGGTGAATTACTGTATGATGATTGCTTGTGAAATTTGCTCAATACACAACTACTTCTCATTATGAACTGAAAAAAATGTAAAGCTTTTATCTTCGAAAGCCATTCCATTTTAATATGAGCGTTTTGTGGAAATGGTTTAGTTTTGTTTTTCACATTATAGACTTACCGTAAAAAGCTGGGAAGCAATGAAAAAACTCTTCGCTTCAGTATAAGACTCATAAATAGTGTGCGGCTACTAACCCTTGGAGGTCGAACACAGGGCTTCGTAGCGTGGAGTTTGTGGATTTGACCTACAGTGACAGGGTCGTAGATGTGCGCTTCTAATTAGTTCTATATGAAACTGAGACAAACGTCGGTTGCTCCCAAGTTTCCAACGGTTGTCTAATTATTCAATACTATGATCGTGACCTTCTCAAAATAAACTCCAGATAAATACCTAACTATCTGAGTATGATTTGTCAACACAGATAATCATTCGATATACTTAAGGTTAGAATTCGACGAATAAATAATACCATAAATCAAGTAACCTAACTTAACTAATAGAATTCATTCATTTCCATGGTACTAGACAAACATAACACTGAGTATTACTTATTGATCAGTCACTTGTAAAAAAACTACTTTCTGTAAGTCAGTTTATAGATTATGTAAATAATGGAAATATCTAAATCCTGGATGTAAGTTGCTTGTAAATATGTAATATAATTATGATGTATTGTGACTTACCTATTCAGTACAAATTTCTGTATTTAATTTTAAGCTATATGATCTATTTGAAGTCTTATTGTATTTTTATCGGATGATCACTCGAATAAAAATAGACTTTGTCAAGTTCAAATATGCAGATTTATCATTTGAAGTCTTTTGTATAATATCCTATTAAAATATCGTTTAAACTTCTAGACTAAATTCGTTAAATGTGACTTTTCAGTCGTTTTAAGAAGAATTATGAGAATTGAAGAGAAAGGCTGACTATGAATACAATGGTCTTGAGTCGTCTTAGAGGTATGAGGGTGGTTATCACTTCCCGGTTGTCCATACCATGGAAGGGTTCTTCTGAAGGTACCTGGAAACTGAATTGGATTAAAAGTGGTCTTAGTGATCTGATATCGTGACTGTAGTGCTTAAAATCAGTCATGCACGACCATTCTGTGGGTAGTTTTAGTGTTAGCTTCGTACTTGTTGAGACTTTACCACCGGAGACGGATATCCGTGGAATAAGGCAAGTTGAGCATTTCTAGGGTGGACTTTTTCTAACCCCACCCCTCCTTGTGGGAAGGCAGCATCGCTGTTATGCAGGTTGTCTGAAGTCAACAACTTACTGCCGTCACAGCACTGTACAGTTAACAGTACACCTTCGTCCTTAGACCTTGGGTTTGCTGCTTTTAGTCTTACTCTTCTTCAACCGACCTGTCTGGCATGGTAGGACCTTGAGAAACGATTTTTCCAGCCAGTGTTGCTCGATTGGTTCATCACAATATGCAAGCTCGACCAGCACGTCAAAGTAGCAACAACGGTTGAGAAATGTAACTTTGAATTTCACGAGATTATTCAAAAATTCTCAACACTCTTTCTTCAAATTAAATCCCAATTATGATAAGTTTCCAGTGATATTGTCTTCAAAATCAAATTTTTTAAGCCTTATTTGCAAGTGGAAATGTTTTCAATTTTAGAAGTAATTTATACCACAAGGGAATATCAACTATGATCAAAACTAAGAAATATTGAATGAATGTTTTGTTTTTAATTCTAAAGAAATCAAAGACACGAAACTCTTAATTTCTATGATTAACTAAATATGTTACCACTGATATCGGTCAAGAAACATTGAGCAGTATTATGTGAATGTGAATCAATAAAACTGGTAGCGGAAGAGTTGATATCGATTCCTATTAATGATAGAAGGATGATTATCACATCCTGGCCCTCTTAATTGTGGAAGAATGCTTGTTCTTGAGTTACAGCAGAAGGAAACTCCATGAGGGATCGTCTTGACGACCTGAGAGAAACAGTATAACGCACAATAGACACTTGTTTAGGACTAGTCACAAATGGCATTTTTGGATAGTTTCAGTATACCCTTTTAAACTATCATACGAAGGATTGTGATTTGTTTAACCATCACTTGTTTTGTTTCACTTATATCTAAGTTATGTTCATATTGTAATCTTCTCACTGTATTGCTATATGATCAGATATCTCAAACTTGAGTTTTGTGTCATAATGGAAATAAACACAATAGAGCACTTGTCCGTTTTCTATCTTCATCTTTTGATTGATCACTGTGTTGGAAGTAGCTGAAGCACAAATAAACGTCAAGATCTTGTGACTGTTGTTCATTGGTTTGTTTGTAGATTGATAAACAGGTCACTGGTTTTATTGGAAGAATTAATGAACTAGTCGATAATTGGGCTAGTGGGAGGTCAAACAACTGCTTTCTCATCATTACGGATTGATAACACGTAGCCGAAAACAACCCAAGCAATCAATATTTTTTCCAAAAATATTTATAACCAGTGATGAATAAGTGTGTTTAGTTTTGTTTTCTAGTTAATACAATTTTCCATAACCAACTATCTTTAAATAGTAATTTCTTCCAAATAAACTTAGACCTAATGTGACATACAATGTTCAACGTTCAGAAACATTGTAATTAAACTAATTTCTAAATAATCAGAAATCGATAGTGGGTAGCAATGGGATTCAGGACACGCGTTTCGTCCTATTTGGGACTGGTCATCTGGATGTACCTGCATCCCAGAGTTAATGATCACTCTAGAACGCGTACCCAATAACGTTCGCTTCAAGCGCCATTGGGTTATCCACTTAGCTACTGAGTCCCGATAGTCACCTGCTTGTGCCATGGGGTGAAGTTTTTAATTCATTCAATGTTCCTTACTTGTATCTTCATATTGTTACTTAAGACTGTAATTGATTAGTCTCTCTCTTATTGTCATAAGTGCATCTTATGAGGACTGTACTGCGAACGTTAGTGGGTTCGATTCCCAGATTGAAAATCAATTCTGAGATACAGGTACATCCAGCTGACGAGTCCCAGATAAGAAAATGAGTCCTGAATTTCACTGATAGTTACTGTCTATCTTTGCTTATAAAGCTTGTGAATTAAGGCAATATCGAAGCAGTCCGCACAGGATGTACATATGCCAATAAGAGAATGATCAGTTGCAGTCACAAACAATACCATGTGAATTAAAACATCACCTCATTATACAAGCAAGTGACCATGGGGACTCAGTATATAAGTACATAAAGTGATGACGAGTCCCAAACAGGACGAAACGCGTGTCCTGGATTCCACTGCTCTCCACTATCCACCTTTACTTATAAAGTTTGTGACTTAAGGCAATGTCGAGAAAGTAATGTTTCATATAAACCTGTTTTGTTTTCCGTTATTCATCAATGAGTTATTACACTTCTATATACACATATATATTCACACATTATATCAACATCAACAACAATAACCACAACCACCACCACAACAACAACAACAATAAAATCTTTTTATACAAGTAAAACGAAATATTAAATGATTAGAGATAGAAAAGTCCAAGAAACAAAACAAAAAAATCATGTTAAGAAATCAATTTTCATTGCAAAAAAAAGGAAACATTTTTATTGTGACTACCCTCCTACATCCACTTAGACTATGCACACAATCAAGCACGCACGCATGCACGTACACATACACACATATATGAACATATATACATTCATGTGATTATGATGAAATTATAAAAATAAACAATTTATTAGTATGATAGATAATATTTGTTATGTAATCAATGTAACACCATTTCAATGAAATGAAAGTATAGATATGTAAATATTAAAATTACAACTATTCATAAATTCCACATGCCAAGTGAATAGAAACGTTTATTATGTTCAGCAATGTACGCCCACAACGATAGCACTGGAGATCGAACTCATGGCCTTCAATCTCGTATTCACAAACTCTTAACTTTTAAACTACCGAGTTGTTATTCATTGGTGTATGTCTAATTGTAGTCAGTCTGTGGTATTGCGCGGCCATATTTACCTTCGGGACACCTGACACAGTCCAGTGTTTTTGAATTTTCAATAGTTATGTAACTTAGATTTGTTCGTGATCTTTGTAAACATTCACTAATCTTTACAACTGTCATACTAAATAGTTAACATTCAGTATGTACCAATTTGTTTTGTCGCTTATTTAATGTGTTCATACTGATATGAAGAGTAGAACTGAGTGCAGGTTGACATTTGCTTGCTTTCTGACTATCATTTTCATGAGTCAATCATCATCTTAGTAGATGAAGGCTTATAATCTTATTAACGGACATGTTATCTTTACTTAATACCTTGATTTTAATCTAGGCACTACTTATTGAATGATCAAAAATACTCGATTGATGCTTTTAAGTGAATTGTTATTAAATATTGGTAAACTACAAATTTCATCTATCGTTAAAAGCCACGTTTTACAGCCATGAATTCATACTGAGTAGATATCTACACAGTGTACTCACCTGTTCGTGAGAAGACAGAATTATTTTAAATCTTTTTTTCTTTTGTTTGGTTTCTTCTTCTAGATACATAATGTCTATATCCAATCATTTTTACTGTTACTGATACTACTACTACTAATGCTACTATTCAGACTGCTTCGGTATTTATTCTCACAGTTTTATCTCTCTGTATCGATGGAGTATAGTATTTGCTTCACGAATAATTTCATTGATTTTTTGTATAAAATGCCTTGACACATATGTGTTTGACCAGATTGTTCAAAATGTTTAGCGCAAAATACATCACATTAAATTGAGCCTTTTGTATCCGTGATAAGATTTCGTCATACACCAGATTACAAGGGCTCATAAGACTCCCAAGATATGTTTAACAATCTGTGTGATAATGAAATTTCAGCAAATTAGATAGCTCAGTGGCAACATCTCTGACTGTGAAGCTTGGTGAAACCAAATCGAATCGTTCAGGGAGCACCAGTTCCCTCGAGATTACAGGTACACCTTGCTGACAAGTGCCAAATAGCATGAAACTCGGGTCTGGGGTTTCCTGTAGACTAACTCCAACCACCACCTTATCGCAACAATACTTTGTGAATAAAAAAGGCTTCCATATACACAGATATAACGCAACCGTCAAATATCAAATTAGTTTAAGAGAAGTGCCTGAATATACTTACAATATCTTCTATGTTCAATCCATTAAATACTTGAATACTACTTAATAAAGTATAATTTTTATCAACGATTTCATCCCAAGAATCTGTAGCTATTGTTAAGGATAGCAAGTGAAACGAAAGTTATTGTGTTCGAGTCACGGGGAGAACATCAACTCTGAAATGCGGGTACATTTGGTTGACGAGTCCAAAATAGGACGAAACACGCGTCCTAGTTTTCACTGCTAGCCATTATCCATTTAATTAGAAAATTTTTATAATGTATTATTAAATAATTTTGTACTACATAAGAATTAATATTTTACTGTCTTGTTATAGAGTTACATTTTTGTACATTCTATACAATTTAGATATGATAAGTTCACGTTCAAAAGGTAGAAATAGTCATGTTGGATCAGGCAAACGAACTATTCGTTTTAAACAAGATGGAAATTTAGAAGAAAATGAGGTAAACGATGATAATTATAATTTTAATGTTTAAATGAAATTCGAATTTTATAGATTTATGTCATTATCACTAATACTTCTGTAATTGATAGAGTTTAGTGACGTTGGGATCAAGACAAATATCATTAATATCAGAAGGGTTTTTGTGGATATTATAGTAATTTCAATAGTTGAGATCATGAGGAGTCCGAGAGTAGGACGAAATGGTCGTTCAGTGCTTACAGGTTTTCTATAGTGATCTAGCTTCAATTGACTTATGAACTCAACTATTGAGATATCATTAATTTCAATGGATGTTGATCGTACTGTAGGGCCAGTGAGCCGTAGCCAAATCCCCCGGCAGTTGGGTCATTGAATATCGAACAAATCATCGATTCTTGTCAAGATCAAGGACAACCGATGCGAATCAGTTAATCATATACCATGAGCTGGCCAATGAGGTGGTTGTCTCAGTAACTCGAGTAGGTCTTCAATCATTCGACATAGATCATCAATCTTGATGATCTACAATACAATACAACTAGTTCAACATAAGATTACTGTTTTCATACAAACATGATGAATAGCTAAAAAGATGATTTACCAAAGTGATTAAAACTGTTCTACTGTGTGTTAATATCACTTCATTTTGTTCCCCATATCTATACATACTTTAAATGTAAACATTTTAATTGTAAAGCTCATCAATTCTAAAATCTTCACTTATTATTGACAAAGTTTCATTTGACTATTATTTACTATTATCAAAGAGTCAACAGACAATTTAAAACTATACAGAGAGTATAACGTGTGTTCTCTTCCTAATCGTTCATTCCTCAGTAGCTTTCACTTATAAACTACAAACTGAACTGACATTAGTATCATCAAGTATGTTAGCAAGTGGAATGATTTTAATGCCGTTTTATTTTTAATGGTTTGGTTTATTTCATTACTGATATTTTGGCATGACTTTGATATTATAACATACGTTTACACAAAATAGATGTAATTTATATAGCAGTGGAATTTAGAACATTCATTCCATCACAATTCAAATTCGTCAATTAGACATACTCTCACTGTAATTTATTTTATTTCATTTCATTTAAACAAACAAACACTGGTACAAAGAGGCACCAAATACATATGCGCCACAAAAATCTCATTCGATTTGTATGAGGGCTGTGATACTGCCCGGATGCACACTTAGGGAGTCACACCCCGAGCCTTTGACCTTAAGGTCTGACCCACAAGGCAGTGGGTCATCATGAGGAGATGTAGTCCCATGGTAGCCAGTGACCAACAATTGGTTCATACGCCATTTGTTCCAGCAGGATACTGGAGCCCATGTGCACCATTGGTTTGGAATCCGGTTAGAGCTTCGGACATTCGCTATTTGTCCTCTCAATTTCGTAAGCAACAACCCCGCCACGAGAAGGCAATGAGTAGGACTTCCGTAGCAGAGGCTGTATACGCGTGGCCGCGTGAGAGCATTTCGAGAAGGAGGGCGGGCCTACCACACTCTCGGCCATACCAGGGCATTTGGGGGCACCCTTACTTTAAAGTTAATATCCACTTCTATATTCGAGCCCGGCACATTTACCTTAGTTTAAATGCATCAATGTTTATAGCTTAAGTTTTAGCTGATTAGACTTATATACAACAAAATAGCAAAATCTTCAATTCCATTATCAATTATATTTCATTTATTTAATGTAAACTAAGAGACTATATATTTTCACGCTTTCATTCTATTCATGAAAAGACTCTTTTCTTGTTTCTTTTATATCACATCAAAGTACATTACAAAAACAAGCAATCAATGTCTTATACTGTCGTATGAAATTAAATTTTCACTCCATGTAATAATCGGAAATTGTACTTGATGTAGAACATTTCAACTGATGTATATTTCATGTGTATCTATGCATGTGTATGTGTGTGTGTGTGTGATTGGTATTAATTTCAAGTTTTATTTAGGCTGTAATTTGAGTGATTGTACTTTTTGTGCATTTTGTTGCATTTGAATACAACACTAAAGAACAAATTTATAATTAGAATAATCAATGTATCAGTATTAAGTTGATATGTTTCTAAGGTAGATATTTGTTTGTTTTTATCCATTAATTCCGATGAATCGAACATCTATTTCAACCTTTCTTTCTAGAATACTAGAAGAAAAAGCATTAAGTTAGCATTTATAGAATTAATATGATAACCAGAAAACCCCTCTTTGATAATAATAATAATCATGATATGCTCACTAGTGACGGTCTCCAAGAGATATTTCTTGAAGTTCTAGTGAGAGGCAGTGACCAGTGAAGGTCAACAAGGTCTGATGTGTGATAGTAACTCACTAAAGACAGTGGTGGATGTGTCAGTCAATTTCATGGATTAGTTGAAGTTCAACATTCACATCGTTGCATGTCGGCCACCTCAGTGGTGTAAAAACCAGGCGTTTGCGTGGGTTCGAATCTCGCAAGGCAGGATCGTGGATGCACACTGCTGAAGAGTACCACGATAGGATGAAATGGACGTCCATTGCTTTTAGGTTTTCCATGGTTGTCTAGCTCCAACTGACTCATGATCTTAACCATTGGAATTACTATAATATCCACAAAAAACCCATATGATTACTTGATTAGTCAAACGCATAAAGTCTCTCAAGTTGCAAATGAGAAAATAGAACACAAATGAATGGAATGCTATTCTGAAATGATGTCAGTTATTGTACAAAACTATTAGATATTTATAGAGTTCACTAATCCAGATGTAAGAAATTATTATCATTTGTTCAATAGGGAAGCTGAACTTCGGGATTCTGGAATATTCTTCCAAGAGAGGATTGGATGGAATATCCTCGACTTTTTCTGAGCTTCTTAAAGCTTCCCAGAATTCATCCAAAGACTATCCTTACAATTTTGATCTTACATTAATATTTTAACTAATGTAATAAAAAATTTAGCTTTCCTTTAATTTTGAATTAGACCGATACATAATTCAGACAATTAAATTGAATGATTTATAATACGTTATTCTATTGACTAATCGTAATGAAGTATTCACTTATTTTCCTGCTAGAATTTAATGTTGATCTTCTTCATTAGGAATTGAATTCGAATGATATTTTCCAGAGTTCCAGTGAGAAGCATTAACTATTACAGTTCAATAATGTCTAGTGTGGGGCACTTGTTTATTGAAGGTAGTAGAAGATGATTGGATTTGAAAACAATTGGATACCGACTAAATAGCCAAAACGTTAGTCACTCTTTGCTTGTCCTGAACCTTCTAAGTTAGACCGCCGATTGGGTAATGGATGCAAACTATTGATTAGTCTCACACAGGGATAAAACATGTGTATAGTGCTTTTGATATTCCATAGTTACCTGATTTAGGTTAGTCTGTATTATCATTTAAGCAAACCCCTATCATGAAAAGCATGTTATTTATCACCACAACTCAAATATCTTTCTGTCAGTTAGCTACAACAAACATAGAATTAAGAATAGATTCTCAATCTTACTAGAAGAAAATGTTCGGCCTTATATTAAATATTATTTTAATTTAACACCTTATGTTGTACATTCTTGAAATCTAATAAATCTTTTCACAGTATTATCTGACACACAATCTAAGAAGCTGCATAAAATTAGTTTAAATGGAATACTGTAAAATCAGTAAACATGAAAACCTCCTTTAACTGAAATATCTGTTATTTGAGATAAACTTGTGGAGTAAACTTGACTGTCCATTTCACTCATTAAAAAAATCCGCTTTTAAATGACTATAAGTCTTTAAATAAACTATCATTCTTTTCGAACTTTAGGGCTATAAAAGATAGAATCGGCTCATATAGTGTATAAGAAAACGCTATTCATTCATATATTTTAACTACATTATCGATTATTTTAACTATGATGTTTCATTAGCTAATATTTTCAATATACTTGAATGTATACTGGTGAGAAGTGAAGTGTTGAAATGAAATAGCTTTCTACTGTTCCTTAGTTTTCATAGATTGTTTAACTGAAAACTTTTGAGATGAATTTTTCCATTGAAAAATGAGTTAACTAAAGCTACACTACCATAGGAAATCTGGAAGCACTGGACGTCCGTTTCATCTTATTGTGGGACTTCTCAGTAGTGTGCATCCATGACCTCGCCTTACGAGATTCAAACCCAAGACTTACTGGTTTCGAGCACTTAACCATTAGACCACTGAGCTGACATCCAACAGTGTGCTTCCAGGTTTTCCATAGTGGTCTAGCTTCAACTGACTCATGATCTTAATCAATTTATACTCAGCATACTTTAAGCATTTAAACTGTAGACATTATAACAATTCACTTGATTAGCCTATCATATAGTAAATAAAAATATTCACCATATAAAGTAATTATGGAGTAATGAATTACTATCTGTATGACGTAATACATGCGTCACATGTTAATATGATTTTTCTATTTTTTTTCCTTTTTTTAAATACAAAAGTCATTTTAAATCAATTCAACATATTGTTGTTTTTTGTTTTCCAAAAACAGTTTGCCAAACTATTTTTTTTCCATTTAAAATATTTCACTGTTGTCATGGTAACAGTAACTATTAATCAATAAGTGATTGTATAAAAATAATGATATCATCATTTATTTTTTGTTGGTTTTATGAATCTTCTTATTGACATTTAGAATTGTAGTTAATCAGTTTTTTTTTTATAGATATATGTGTATGTTGTGCAAATTGTCTTGATATTGATTTACGTCATCATTATTATAAGTAAAGATAGATGGTGTTTAGCAATGAAATTCAGGATATGCATTTCGTTTAATTTGGGACTCATCGGTTGGATGTACTTATATTTCAGAGTTGACGTTTGTTTCTGGATGTGAACCTAGTAACGTTCGGTTCAAACTCTTTCCTCGATATCTATTACTTACTTATGCCTGTTACTCCCAATTGAGCATAGGCTGACAACCAGCATTCTCCAATCCACTCTATCCTGGACCTTTCCTTCTAGTTCCATCCAACTGTTGTTCAGTTTTCTCATGTCTGTTTCCATTTCTCGACGTAATGTGTTCTTTGGTCTTCCTCTTACTCCTTGAAGACTCTAAGTGAGGGCTTGCTTTATGACGCAGTTGGGTGCTTTTCTCAACGTGTGTCCTAGCCACTTTAAGTGTTTCTTCCAAATTTTTTCCTCCGCTGGGATCTGGTTTGTTCTCTCCCACAGAAGGTTGTTGTTGATAGTTTCTGGCCAACGGATCCGAAGTATTTTGCGTAGAAAACTGTTAATAAACTGCTAGGGTTGAAGCTAACACGAGTTCGCTTAATCTGCGAACGAAAAACACGACTCGGTAACCAGAGATCAGTAAGCTAGCTAATGATGCATCCCAGCACCGCTAACTACAGGGAAAAGTCCAAGCTTGGAATTGAGAAGTATATTCTGCAAATAGCCAGAAACGAGCGAGAACAACAAACACAATTCAAAACGTATATATACAGTACAAAACCGTCCTTGAGGAAAGTTACCAAATAGCATACTAAAAGACGCAACGGACCAATAGCATTTAAAATATTTCCCAGTGGGAAATACGACATGACGGTGACAAGAGCGCCTTTGGCCCGAAAACAAACAAATTCAAATTTATTAAATAAAATTACAAAATTAGTTCATTTCCCAAGTGAGTTCTGGGGATCTAACGTTTCCAACATAAACACTTAAATCTTCTGGATGATGGATTTTGTAGTTCTCCAAGTTTCCACCCCATACAGTAGAACTGTCTTGACATTTGAATTGAAAATTCTGACTTTGGTGTTGGTTGACAGTTGTTTTGAGCTCCAGATGTTCTTCAGTTCAAGATATCCTGCTCTTGCCTTGCCGATTCGCGCCTTCACACCTAATGGAATATTCAACCAATCAATACAAAATGAATTAAAAATTCACTCCATTGCCCATGCTAATGGCTATCTGGCCTCAGTAGCTTATTGGATAATATGATGGCATTTATAGCAAGCGGTACTATGTTTTAGTCGAGGATTGAACATCAACGCTAAAATCCAGGTACATTCAGCTGATGGGTCTCGGGTTGGACGAAATGCGCGTTCTAGATTCCACAGCTAGCACTCATCCATCTCTCATTTTAATTGTAAAATCAAGCTGGAAAAACGAACTAGGTGTATATGTTTGATGTCTTCATTATTTCAATTTTCTTATCTCTAACAACTGATTGTACTCTGAGTAGTGACTAATATCACATATGTCTCGTCCTTCATCGTTGGTTGCAATGTGACTACTGTTCTAAATGAACTTAAATTTCATGATAAATAGAATTAGTCCGTAAGGTTTACATATAATCTTTAATAAACTGAATCCGGAACCCGAGTCGTACAACTTTACATTTTGAGGCGTATATATTGAGCTATTTGTATTGTGTTAGAACTATAGGATCAAGAGATTTACATTTAAATGATCATTAAGTAGTGACCTATCTCATGTCTGACTAGTCCTCCTTGGTTTAACCAATTCGCATAAGAAACTAACTCGGTCTCATTAATTGAACTAATTACACGTTACACATTAAGAATGCCTTAAGCGATTGACTAGACAAAAAGTGAATATTATGACAACAGTCAATTGACTGGTTAATTTATCTTCAGATTGTACAGACTACCAACAGAAAATGATCAGAGTTAAAGAATAAGAAACATTATTACTGAAACACTATGACAACTCATATATCTCTATCATCCTAATATATTTCGACTTATATTACATTAGATCCTTAATAATAGGCTACAATAATCATGATTATTCTATCCAAAAAGTTTGTGTATGTTGGATAGGCTTTGTTTAACATAAATTATGAGTTTATGAATTCATATTATGTCTTGTTATTTTACAGCCTACTTTTATGTTAGACAGAGAGTGTATACACTTACGCCATTGTGATCGATTCTGAGCTATGTCACACACAGTATCCAACCAAGTAGTCTACATCTACCAACATGACTCAGACTAGAGGTTAGTGACTTCAAGCACTGATACCACGTTTTGTTTTGGCGGACCCTAACTTTCTTCCAACCATTCCCAACGCCAATTGGCATTGCGCGTCGCGGTGCTCAGTGTTTAGGCACACATAACACGTGGCCTAACCATCTCAGTCGATGGAGATTCACAACCTCATCAACTGATTGACCATCATTCCCTAATACCCTGCGTCTAACCTCACTCTTACTTGCCAGGTGATCCTAGTAGTATTTCTAAGGCATCCATGGTCAAATATTAGTAGCTTATGAGTATCTTCAACTCTTAATCGCCACGTTTCGCAACCGTCAATTAAAATAGAACGAACTGCCGCGCAGTATAGTTTCATCAACCAATTCACTAACTATATTTCTGAACTGTGAGTTCATCCCCGCAATTCCAACCATACATGTGAAAGATCTTAGAAATACCACTGTAATATATAGATGTATCCCTATCTTTTGCCTACAAATATTATGTTATACAACAGTTAAACCATATAATAAAAATAATTGTTCAGTGTACTCACCCTTTGATAAACATATGGAATTCTAAACAGTATCAGTGATAGAGTGAGTTAATAAAGGTTAAATGTGTCATTTTTCTTATCAGTTCAATATTTAGACTTGAAACAACTTCTAATATAATGTATAGTGATTAACATTTATTTATTCATATGTTGCTCAATGCTTAATTCTTTATGTTGATTTGATTCCTTGACATATTTTTAATTGGTAACTCTATATCGTTATATCCTTTATTGAATGGTTCCAATAGAAAATTAGGTGAGACTATAATTTATGAATGAATCAATCACGTATAAGATAACAGGTCTTGGAGTTTGGCGCGGAATTCATTCATTCAATCAGATAAATAGAGTTTTTGGCATGATAGCTGATGTCAGTTCGTGATCGAAACCGTAAATCTAATTTCTGTGAGACTATAATTTATGGACGATCTTTGAATGACGTTAAAGTGACGTTGAGAATGTCCACCTACTTACTTAAACTAAATGAAGTTTATAAACTTGTATGAATAACAGGGACTATGATTAGGATTAGGCATCTGATTCATGATTTACATCACGAACTAATATTAGCTATAATGCCAAGATTCTATTTAGACAAATGGGTGAATGAATTTTGCGTCAAAATCTAAGACCTGAAAGATAAAGGAAGGCTATGCAAGTGGATTGTTATGGCTTTAAGTTGTGGTCGATTTTTACCCTGTGCTAATTGTTGTGTCCTTGACTGGAAAATTAGAAAGCAGCGTACTTATCGATCGATTCGGTGACACGGTTACACGTAGTGGACGACTTAGTGTCTCGATTGGTCTCGCTTCCCTGTCTAGCCCAGTCAGTCGAGTCCATAACACAAGTCACAACCTCTGAGATATGAATCATTATATTTCAAACATACTTTGTTTATATACCAATCAAGCATACCACATCGTACCATAAAAATAGAAAACAACATTTTGTACAATATTCAACAAGTGAACAGATATCGACCAATAGGAAATGTCCATTTAAAGTCCAAGGACACCATTGGACTTAACATGATAATTATTGGTCTTTTCCTCCGCATCCACAACATGGATGATGTCATCATCTAAAAAGTTGAATTACTTTATTGAAATTATTATGTCACTCATTATTTGATGAGTTATTTTCTTTATATATGTATAGATTGTAGATGTTGAAATTGAAGGAATTCAAAGAATTAATGAAATACTTGGTGATAGTCTTGGTTTTGAAGATAATGAGCTTGGTAAGTGAAATGTGTAATTCATTTATTATTTTTAAAAAAAACTAGTTGTCTTTAATAATGATTAAAGATGATAGTTTATGACTGCATCACATCTCAGATCACTTATAACATATCTAATATCATATTTACAGAACCCAAGGACCTCAATAGCATTATCTAGCGCAGAGAATGAGATTATACTAAATACGTAATTCTGAGCTACAAATGTTCATCGTTGTTTCAAAATCTAAATCACACTCGTAATGAACGATTCAATACTTTTATTAGCGTGTTCTGAACATAGGTAGTTTCAGCTGTTCTCCTTAGTGGACAATCCTTTCCAGCTGTTTTCAATTGTTATTCATATCTGATTATGTTTCCTGAAGTGATGTGTTGTTTGGCCTTTCTCTCTTCCGCTTCCCTTCAGGATTGCAATTTAGAGCTTGCTTCGTGATGCAGTTTGGTGATTTCCGTAATATATGTCCTATCCATTTCTTAATTTTCTCTTCACCTAGAAGCTGGTTGTTGCTAATGATATCCGACCAATGGATGTTGTGTATCTTGCGTAGACAGCTATTTATAAATACTTGCAACTTCTTGATGATGATTGTAGTAGTTCTTCAAGTTTCAGCTCCTATTTTGACTTTGATACTAGTTGACAGAAAATTGTTTTGATTTCTATAAATATACATTGTTAGTTGGTTGCTAACTACAAATAAAACTAGTGATAAACATTTTTTTAAAATTATTGATTCCTGTCAAGTACACAGATCATGAAAAACAAACACAAACAACCATAAAACATCACATCAACATATTTCTCGCATATTCAATCATCAAACTCCGTATGCTATCGGTTATTAATCTTAGTTACATACCTAACTTCAGTACTGATATACATATACATATATATATATATATATATATATATATATATATATATATATATATATATATATATCAGTCACTGTCAAATCAAATCATTGATTGTTCACTACACTACCATTTTTTCCTTTACACAATAAAAATTGTAACCTCCTTTGTTTGATCACTGGAATTCATCATGAACGACATAAGTGTAGTACATAAATAATTAAAAGAAAAACACTTGAAAGAAAAACAAAAAACACGAGAAAGAAAAAGAGTGAAAAGAAGAGTAATGAAGTCGTTAATCGTTTATTTTCTTCTACATAACAACAACAACAATAATAATAATCATAAAATGGAGTAGTTTAATGAAATTAATGTGATATATCATTATATCATATAAAATAATTAATACGTAAGAAAATGTATCCAACATAGGAAATTGACTGAGAGTATTTATATTCATAAGAATAAATAAATACTAAATTCATTCTTTATTTATATTAATAAAACTATTGGTATGTGATCAATTTAAATGAAGAAAATTTCACAATAGATTCTAATCAACTAAGTAAATATTCTATGATATAATAGTTGAGATTGTCAGTGAATTGAAATTAGATCATCATGAAAAATCTGGAAACATTCGACGATCGTTTCATCCTATTGTGGGACTCTTCAAAAGTGAGCATACATGATCATGCCTCAAGAGATTTAAACTGAGGATCTATCAATTTCGTACACGAACGCTTAACCTCTAGATCAGTGAGCCGGTCAGCATACAACTGTGTTCATGTCTAACATCAATTAATCCACCGAATTGAACGACACATCCATTATTGTCTTCAGTGAGTTACTATTTTATAACAGATCAGTTGAATTTCACTGGTCACTAATTCTCACTAGAACTCCAGGAAATACTTCTTAAAGCTAGATACTAATGAGCATATGTTGATTCATATCAGAAAGGTTAATAGTAATATAGTAATATAGTAAGTACGAAAATGTAAAAATTTTTTTTTTTGAATAAAGTGCATTATAGGAGAATATCCTCTTGTCAATTGAGATAGCAATGATAATAATATTGTTGTGTGAATATAATATGTAGTAAGGGGGATATTACGCTTATTACGATAAACGAATTAGGAATGATGGATGTGAAGATTAAGATAGAGGTAATCAAAAAAAGAAGAGGGCAAGATATTTATAATACTCAGTTTAGGTATTCGGTGATCCAGTAAATGTAGAGGCTGGATACACCTTTTCTGGATACATAAGTTTGGTTTTTTGGAGTCGATCTAAATGGCTTAGGCTATGTAGAATAACCGTGATGTACATCCTTGAGGTAGATATTTTGGAACTTGATATAAAACAGAGAAAGCTTCCTCTATTTTTATATGATGTTCATTATCTACCCAGTAAGAAAGGATAGTGCTGTTGATCGATTTAGTGACTCCTTTTCCTAACGATGCTGGTACATATTCACGAACACGCAAAAATAAAGCCCACTGAGTACGGTCTATGAAATTAGCCTCACAGGAGCAGTTGAATTGGTATACACACATAGTATATTGACTGATAGACACCGTGAGGCTATTCGCAAGCAAAAATTGAATGAACACATTCCTATCACCAAACGTAATAATGGATCGGGCATCGTTATTCTAAACAAGATAGACTACATAGATAAGATGAGTTCCCTACTGAGTGATCAAACTAAATTCCAAAAGCTTGGGTCATATAAAGACCTCAACGAAAAGACCGAACGTCAACGAACTGCAGCATTAGAAATTTTTAAAACAACATCAATACGTCTTTGAGCATACCTATGATGGGCTCAGGCCTTCTAGAACACATACCTCTCGACTATATGGCGCACTTGTGCGAGACACATAAGCTAAGGGTTCGAATCCCATGAGGCGAGATCGTGGGTGTGCACTGATGACGAGTCCCGTAGTAGAACAAAACAACCATAAAGCGCTTCCCAGGTTTTTCTTGATGGTCTAACTTCAATTGACTAATCAATTCAACTATTAAAAATAACTACAAAATATGTATTACATATTATCAAAAAGGAGTTTTGTAAAGATTTTAGTAATTTCAATAGTGGAATTCATAAGTCAAATAAAGCTAGACTACCATGAAAAACCTGAAAACATTAGACAAACATTTTGTCTTAGTATCGGACACCTTAACGGTACACAGCTACGATCCCACTCCATGAGATTCATGAATTCAAACTTTTCAATATAACAGATTGAAATCATGAGTCAACTAAAGATAGACCACCATTCAGAACCTGGAAGCATTGGACGGCCGTTTCGTCCTAGTAAGGGATTCCTCAGCAGTGCACATCCACGATCTCTCACCCTGCGAAATTCAAACTTAGGACCTATTAGTCTCGTGCCAGGTGCTTCACCAACTAGACCATTGAGCCGGCATCCAATCGTGATAATGCTTAACTTCAACCATACCACGAAGTTTTGCAACCGTAAACCATTGTCTTCAGTGAATTGATATCTTACAACAGACCTGGTTAAATTTCAATATCATATAATTTTCAAAAAATATTTTCATGTTTAATCTCATGTTTATTGTTATTTATTCTTTTGTTTTGTTTTTGTTTGTTTGTTTTGTTTTTGTTTTTGTTTTCTTTTTTCTTTCTTTTCTTTATTTTAATAATTAGCATTCTATCTATATAAATTAGCTAAATCATCATTAAATCCAAATGATTTAGAACAACATATGAATAGAAATAATAAATTATTTGAATTTATATTACCGAAAACATTAATTCATTTATTATGGAAAACAGCTCATTTCAATGAATCTAATTCAATGAATCTTATTATTCATACTAAATATAATGATCATTATCATTGAAAGTTTTATAATCTAAAGAAATATATGATAGTAATTCTATCATTGTTGGTTCATGAATAAATATACAATTTCATGTATGTGATAATATAGAATAGGTGAATCAGAATTTTCACTACCGGTGAAAAGAAGACATTACTATCTCTCTATCACTCACTCCCTCTCTCTCTCTCTCGCTCCCGTTATCCTTCCCCTATTCTTCTACATGCTCTCTATTTCTCTGTCGCCTGTCTACCTGTTCCGCATTACTATCTCTCACTCACTCACTCACTCACTCACTCACTCACTCACTCACTCACTCACTCATTCACTCACTCTCTCTCTCTCGTTATCCTTCCCTTATTCTTCTGCCTGCGCTCTATTTCTCTATCGCCTGTCTACCCGTTCCGCATTACTATCTCTCATTCTATATATATATATATATCTTTCTCTCGTTATCCTTCCCCTACTCTTCTGCATGCGCTATTCTTCTCTATCCCTCGTATATACTTCTGGGCGCTCTCTTTCTCACTCTCTCTATATCCCTCTCTTTTTTTTTCTAGGTTACTTGTAATTATAAGTATGGAAAATAGTTTAATTGAAAACGCTTTATTGAACGATGTATAATTTTTAACGCTTTAAATATAAATATATATTGAATGAAATTATTTTAATGCATAATTTATCTGATTATTGTGTGTACATTTTGTTTATATATGAATAATAATATTTATTCATTTAAATAAGTTGATGATGGATATCATACAGACCATCAAAGAATATGGGTATGCTTTTACTGAAGTCAGATTACTGTATAAATTTAATATATCTGACTTCAAGCGGTATTTCCTGAAGTTCTAGTGAGAAGTAGTGACAAGTATTCAGTCGTAACTGTTATGAGATAGTAGCTCATTGAAGACAATGGTGGGTGTGTCACTCAATTTGGTGGATTAGTTGAAGTTAGATATTGACACCGTTGGATGCTGACCGGCTCAGTGGTGTAAACGTTAAGCGTTTTGGGTTTGAATCGCATTTGTAGGATCGTAAATACGTACTGCTGAGGAGTCCCATACTAGAGCAAAACAACCGTCTACTACTTCCAAGTTCACAATGGTAGTCTAGCGTACATTGACTCGCCAATTCAACTACTTAAATTACTAAAATCTCTACAAAATCCTTTCTGATACTAATAAATTTAGTGATTAATCCTAACAGTTAGCTTGCAACGGTTTGATTTATAAATTGTATTTAACACAGACTGTTCGTACTGAAGATATCATTAGAAACCAAAGAATGTTAAACACGACATTCTTACCTAGTTACGCTTGTTATCCCTTTGGTGCATAAGCCGTTGACCAGAAATCTAGAACCGACTCTGTTCTGAGTTTTCCTTTCCAGTTGTTCCCAAGTATCATTGATTGTATCTCCCTTTGGTCTGATTATTGGTTCTATATAACTGTCATTTATTTTTCTAGTTGTTCAATAAATTGAATCAATTTCTAAATGATCATTGATTACTGATTGAGATGAGCGTCAAGTTCCCGAAACTTTTCTGTCATTTTTAGTGTTTTTTCTATCCAGACTCTTAGCATTTTCCCAATTAAAATATGTGTTCACAATTGCCCACATGCATTGATATAAGCAAAGATATATTGTGACATTTCACTGCTAGTTGGTTTTCATGCAGACGAAGATGAAGGAGGCGTCCACCTTGTTCGATGTAGTCCTTTTTTTATCTAGAATAGCTCATTTTGTAGATAATATTCGACTTTTCTTCTCTTTATCATTTCATACCTAGATTCGCATAAGAATGATTGATGTGAGTTTACTAGTTAATCTTCTAAGATGTTGTACGTAGGAGTATAATCCAACATTCTTATTGTTTATGAGTTTTGGAACACCGATGAACTTTCCATCCAATTACGGTATGTATTCAATGCGACAGTGACCTTGGAATTGTATTATTTTAAGTGAATCACAGTGATACGTTTAAAGTACACTGAATAGGTCTTCTATTATGCCTTGATTTTGTTAACGTATGCAAACACCTATAGCCAACATTTTATTATACCTCGAAAATGCTATAGACACATGTCTTACGAATCAAAAGATCTTTCATTCTATTGATCATTTATTTATTTATTTGAACACACAAATATTGGTACAAGACGGCACCAAATAGATATGTGCCACACAAAACAATGAGAATTTGAAGAGAAGGAAAAAAGGGTAAGTAGCGTAAAAAAAGAACGATAACGAAGAGATTATTGTAAAGTAGTGTAATAATAATAATAATAATGGGGGAAACAGAAACGTACAATCAGAAGAAATCTTTCACTTAAGGAAGAAGCAACCACTTTTTATGAAGAACGTAAAAGAAGGTTACAGTAGGATCGCCACTGCCTTCTATTCTGAGCCATATCTGATAACGTCTCTACTCGAGAACGTTTAGATAGAGCCGAATTCTCATCATACGCGAGCTGCTGTATAAGTCGAAAAATAAGGATAGACAGAGTAGGAATAAAAGAGAGTGAATAAATGACGTAGTGAATAATAATGATAATGATAATAATGTGAATCGTTTGATTGTTAATTTAAGCAAGAAAAGTATTTCCCATAATTATCGACAGTTTGTCATATTTGTGTGTGGGCTGTGATACTGCCAGGGTGCTCAGACCGAAGCAGGTGGTTTTTTAGGGGGCCACACTCCCAGTCTTTGACCTAAAGGTCTAACACACAAGGCAGTGGAGCATCGTGAGGAGATGCAATCTTATGGTACCCAGTGACCGAAAATTGGTTCACACGCCATTTGTTCCCACAGGGTACTGGAGCCCATGTGCACCATTGATTTGGTTTGAGATCCGATTAAAGCGCCGGACATTAGCTTTTCGTCCTCTCATTTTCGTAAACAACACCCACGCCACGAAAAGGCAGTGAGTAGGACTCCCCTGGCAGAGGCTGTACTTTTATTGGATTTCCTAAAGAGATAAACATCGAACGATTCATGGTCTCAATCAAAAACGCAACAATCTCCACTTATCCATATTAATAATAAACATGTGCTCACTAGTGACTAGCTTCATAATGAAATTCTCGGAGTTCTAGTGGGAAGTCTTAACCAGTAGAACACATCGGTGTCAGATGGAAACAAGTATCTGCCTCAGACAATGGATGGATAGTTGCACATCCATTCATAGATCGATGAACTTTAGACAATAACATCGTGAAATACCGGCTCATTGGTCTAGAGGTTAAGCGTACGTACGTCTTGGATTCCAATCGCACTTGAGAGATCCATAAACCTTATTCTGTTGATGATAATAATAATAACATACTTGTTTACAAAAACTATTTGTGAATAGTTTATATGATCGTACCACTACACAATCGTAATCAGTTCTAACCAATAATGATGACTATTTAGTTGATTGACAAAAGGTATTTTTTTCTATGTCATTTACAGTAAACATTTTAATGATGATTTATGTTATTGTTTACATAATTCATTATTTTGTTTTTGGCAAATATTTACAAAAATCAAAGTGCATTAACTCATTATAATATGAACGATATGAATAGTTCATCGAAATGTTTGAAACACTAATGTAGTTCTTTGTAAACAAAGATCAATAGTCGCTAACAGTGGAATCCGAGATGCGCATTTCGTTCTATTTTGTCAACACGAGACTGATCAATTGCAGTCCTAAATAACAAGAGAAAGATACAAGTAAAACAACACTAATTGAATTTAAAATAGTGTAGTTCTTTGTAAGAAAAAAGATTGATGATAACATTATCAGTTTAAGACTGCTGATAAGATTATGGTATTTTGATAATGATCAACATATGCTCATTAGTGACTGACTTCGAATGGTATTTCCTGAAGTTCTAGTGAGAAGCAGTGATCAGTGGAGTTCAACCAGGTCTGTTGTGTAATAGTAACTCAATGAAGACAATAGTGGATGTGTCAAACAATTCAATGGATTAGTTGAAGTTAGACATTAACAGCATTGGATGTCGACCAACTCAGCGGTGTAAAGGTTAGGCGTTTTTGCGGGAGACTGATAAGTCCTGAGTTCGAATCTCGTGGAAGGGTAGGATCATGGATACGCACTTATGAGGAGTTCCACAATGAGATGAAACAGTCGTATAGTGTTCTCAGGTTTTCCATGGGGGTCTAATTTCACTTCACTCATGATCTGAACTAATGAAATTAATATAATATCCACAAAACCCCTTCTGAAGATTATGAATAACTGACTGAACATCATAAGAAGTAATTTCCTTTATTAGGTAGGAGTCGTGTTAGTTTATTTATGAGTTACAATACATATTTCGCTATTTTTTTCCTAAAAACACCTGTCCTATTTGTTCAGAATACTTGTACTGGTTAACCAGTTTCTAGTTATTCCGTTGTTGTTTCCTGTCAGTACAACATCTTTTCAACCTCAAGTATTATAGTTGAATTGTGTGCTCAGATAGTTTTCCCATGTTCATTTTATGGACAATGAATTCGTAATGTATGCCTCGTCTATCCACAGACATAAGTAGTATGTTGCACTAGTCAGAAGTGGTATGCCTGGCAACTGAAGGTTAAGAAGATCTAATGGAAGAGAATAGGAATGTAAATAGCGAGGAACTTATTGTAATAAAAATAGGAATGAATGAACGATTGAGTTTGTAAGAGACAGGTGATGGAAAATGTGCAAATGAATAATTTATTATATGGTTTTCATACTTTACTAACTTACGCTTGTATCCATCGTAACCGAGTAAATGTTGTCCAGTAATCTTCATCAAATTCTAAACACTTTTTAGTCTGACCACCTGAGTGTTTGTTCACTACATAATGACAATCAGAAAGCCCATGAGCTTTCACACATCTATATATTCTCATTTACACTCATGTTTGAGGATCATCTTAAATATGGAATATCTTACAAATCTTTGCACGTTTCATTGATATTCTTGATTGACTTATAAAACAACGGAGTGAACACAAATGAGCACTTGTCCGTTTTCTATCTTCACCTTCTGGTTAGTCACTGTGTTCGAAGTAGCTGGACCACAAATAAACGTCAAACTCTTGTGACTGTTGTTCATTGGTCTGTTTGTAAATTGATAAACAGGTCACCGGTATTATTGGTAAAATGGATGAACTAGTCGATAATTGGGCTAGTGAGAGCTCAGACAACTACATCACATCATTATGTGGCGATAACAGGGGATCTAATACAACCCAAGCAATCAATTTTTTTCGACTTCAGTAGTAAACCTCCAAGACGTACATTATTCTTAGGCCTCATGCTGATAAAACAACACTGTTGCATTGAAGTAGAATCTTATATTTGTAAACATTCGAAACAGTAAGATCCTTAATGAATACTATCAGTAAATACACTTTATTCGTGAACACAGTCATCAATGCAAATATTAAGTATGTAAAATAAATGATGCGTTAGAACATTCTCTCATGCAGTGATCATTTCTAGTAAGATTGTTGTTTACTAACACAATTCAAATATCCATGTGATCATTTCATCTCTAGACTACTTATTGAAATAATTAGGTAGTTAATCGAACTGTAAGTAAATATTTTTATTCAAGTAGTATATTCGTGTCAATTAACTAATTTAAATATAGTTGAAATGATGAGTCATTTGAAGCCAGACCACCATGGAAAATATGGAATCACTGGACGGCCGTTTTATCCTAGTATGGGATTATATTGGAGTCCAACAGGGTCTGTTGTGAGATAGCAACTTCCTGAAGACAATGGTGGATGTGTCAATAAATTCCGTGGATTAGTTGAAGTTAGACATTAACATTGTTGAACGTCGGCCGGCTCAGTAGTGTAAAGGTTAAGCGATAGCATGCGAGTCTGTGGTTCGAATTTCACGAGGCGGGATCAAGAGTGTGCACTGCTAAGTGGTTCCACAATGGGACGAAACGGCCGTCCAGTGCTTCCAGGTTTTCCAAGATGGTCTAGCTTCAATCGACTCATGGTCTAAACTATCCACAAAAGTCGATTCTGATATTATTCTAACCTATTTCTTACACACATATCTCGCATTATACTTTGCATCGCTCATTACATTTAACTAAATAATCAATAATAATAAAACTGCTTAAATTCGACTCCATTCACTTTTAACGGGATGTTATACAAACAAACTAACGGTGTAGCATTGCGGTCCCCTGTGTCCCCGGTTGTAGCCAACCTGTTTACGGCACACATAGGATCAAATACCTTCGCTCATGACATTAAACCGTGAATTTGGCTTAGATATGTAAATGATACATTTTGTTATGATAAAAAAACTCATCGAAGATCTTTTTCAAAACGGATCAATACACTTTCATCTCATGTCAAACTTACTAATGAGAATCAAAATGAACATGGTGAGCTAACAATTTTAGATTACTTAGTGGAAAGAAATTTCAATGGAATTCTAAATCTATCTATATACCGAAAGCCTACACACTGTAATCGCTTTATTGACTTCCATTCAGCCTATCCTTTCAGTGCTAGGATCTCGCTAGTCTTAAATCATTTTAGAAGAGCTAACAAAATCATCGCATCAGAAGAGGAAAAACCAAAGAATGTAACTGACATCTTACAATTTATTAATTTTCCAATGGAGATTATTAGAAGTATTTTAAAACATGATATTTAAGTGCGTAATAATAATAATAATAATTCGTAGTATAAGGGTTGTGGAGACTATTAACTTTTTTGATTGAGGTCATGAACCGATTGGTGTTAGACCATCTTTGGAAACGTGGAAGCACTGGACGGCCGTTTCGTCCTAATGTGAGACTCCGCCATGGTAGTGTATACCCCCATCCCGCTCGCGGGATTCGACCCCAGGGCCTTCGGTCTCGCGCACGAACGCTTAATCTACTGGACCACTGAGCCAGTATCCAATGATGATAGTGTCTAACATTAATCAATCCACGAAATTGTGCGACCATCTTCCATTGTACCGAGGTAGATACCTGTCTCTGTAGAATCCAAACTACGGTTTGGATAGAAGAATAGCCGTCCGGGTACGTTAGACACGAGCCCTTTCCCGTCGAAATCAAAAGAAGTGATGGGTAAATAGCGATTCTATTCGTTACCTAAACAAATATTACCACCCGGCTATTCAACCAATAATTGTTCAATCAATCAAATCTAAATTACAATAAATAAAGAAGTTGATAAAAGATGAAGGAAAATGACTAGTCACAACAAATGAACGTTATTCTATCCTGACTGGATAGAATACACACAAAAGGAGGAGCAAATCAATATGGCTACCGCCAAGAACAAGTGTCAAGTAAAACAACACAGATGCAATTCAGGAAGAAACACAAACTTGATGAATGCGTAAGAAAAACAAAACTGTAATACAAAATACAAGTATTAACAATTCAAATGTAATCAAAAGACAACAATTTACAACTAAGGGGATCAATAGGAACAAAGTACAAGTATATACATGGAGGGATTTTCACCCACACACAAAACATTCAAAATGTATCTTACAGTCTCTACCCGACATGGATAATAATTCGACTGAAATACCATGGGTTGGTACTGCAGTTTTACCATACTGTCATGACACAACAATAAAACTCCAAAGAATTCCAAAACAACGAACGCACTTCGAACTACTTTAGTTCGCTTAAAAGAAAATCTCCCTCTTATATCAACACAAAAATGTGCTTACAAATTATGTTGTGTCGATTGTGACACCTTTTATATTGTAAAGTCACCTTGCGAAATCCTGACTCAGGCCAACGAATGTAGGTACACAAAGAAACCACCTAGTATTTCTGTAGAATTGGATAAACTTCAAATTATATCGACAATAGCAGTTCATGCCATTTTCAAATACCACCAAATTAATTTAAAAAATATCAAAATATTGCAAAAAAGCTTTTTCATTTACAAAGAAAGGAGAGTAGCTAAAGCTTTCCATATAATGCTTAATCCTACTTCTCTCAATAGAAAAAAAATACTTTACTAGTGCTTAGTAAATAACTTCTTAGTGGTAGAAGTGAAAGATACCAGATTTGAATGATAAGAGTTTCATGAAATCTATTGTTAACCACCGGCTTCGATGTAATTCAATGAGATACTAATGACTAGATTATAGAGATGAACTAATGGGTTTTCATTCAAAGAATCATACAGTGATAGGAATAATCTTCAAAATGTATTTTACATTGTACAACTAATAATAATATACAATCAGTTTAATATGTTTTTATAAATAGAGATGAAATGTTCTTAAAAGTGTAGTAAAGGACATGTGTTTCGCCTTAATTGGTGCTTCGTCAGTTGGAATGAGACTGAATCATAGAATTGATGTTCACTTAGATATTTGAATACAATATGTTTCAGTTAAAAATATTGACAACTCAAAAAAGAACGAAAACACTAGTAAGTGGCTATTTGAATTCACGTTAGACGTTTCAAAGAAGGGTTACTAAATTCAACTGTCAGTGTGAATGACAATCCTGAGATGTTCGGTAATGTAATAAACTAATAAATCCTAAACAGAAAGAAATGTGCATCCTGAATTCTACAGGTGTGGTCCCCTAAGAAAACCATATGCTTCGGTTTGGGCACTTGTGGAATATCCCAGCACCGAATAGCCAATTCGTCCTTACATGAAACTCATCAGCAATGAACATCTACTATCCACACTGGAGACTCGAATGTAGGACCTTCGATTTAGAGTGAGAAAGAAACGGACGTATAGTGCCTCCAGATTTTCATTGGTAGTCTAGCTTAAATTGACTCACGAATTCAACTATTGAAATTACGACAGTCTTCACAAACCCTCACTCTAATAAAAATATAATCATTCGTATAATCAGACTTTCTAGTTGGGATCTATGTGACAGTAGCAACTGATGATTACAGACTTTAAATGACATGTCTTGAAATCATTTGCAATGGTGCAAGTGCATCCACTCTTTGTGTTCTCCCAAATTCTAGTCTTCTGAATTTTTCATATCCTTTTATGTCTCGTTGCAAATTCATTTCACTGGATTACACTCGTTGAATAACATCCTCAAACGTCAATGTTTCCAATTACTGCTTATACTTTTACTACCTCTACCACTACGGGATTTGAATCGACAACTGTACCTCTGTGCTAATGTGGTATGGCAACTCGAACTAATGTATGTGCGTACAAAGTTCTATGTTGTTGATGAATGTCTGACTGATTGATTGACTTACTAATTCGTATCATCAAAAAGAAATTTACAAATTGAAGTACTTTATTACAGTTAATATCAATGAACAGCTATATATAACCATTTTATATCAATCCAGGAAACATATGGATTATATCATCCAATGATTTATGTTTAATTAATTGTTCCGTTAATTGTGTCATTTGATGATGTGAATTTGCACAAGGATATGATATACCATTTGGTATATCAACATTTAAAAATTTACATAATGATTCCCAACCATCACCAAGATGATGAATTAGAAGACGTTCCGGTGGTACAATTTCTTGTACTAACCTGTTATATTCATCATAACATTCAAGTAGAATTTGATCATCATCTAAATTAATATGATTTTTTTGAAATGCAAATTTTAATGAATCTTCACTCATTTTATAAAAATTTGAATCAATTCCTAATACTTGATCACCTTCTTCAATTTTAAGTTTCCATGGATCAGTCGATTTTGGTAAGACTACTTTACGTAAACTATATAACCAATCATATTTATCACGTATTGTTAATAGAACCTAAATGATAAATAGATGGACAAAATATGTACAAGTTACTAATGCATTGAATGAATTTGACGTCTTGACAAAGAACTGTGGATCAAAGTTAACACTTGTTAACAAAATCTATTAGTTATCTTGAATGATTCACATCCTTGTCGTCTAGTGGCTCTATGAATTAGACAAACATGACATTAGCATCAAATCATCGATTAACTAATGGAGGATATCTAAAACATAGAAAAGTTATGTCACTGTCTGGATAAATGAATGACAACCTTTTAAATAATGAACAAACAAAGATTTTTTTACTGATATATACATTCTTCCGGTGGTCGATTGAAACATGAAGACCTCGATATTTAAGAGAACACATGAGTATCATGGACAGGTTGAAAGAGGCTAGATGATTTGAACTGCGCAGATGACCTGATTCTTCTATTCCATACAGGTTAAGGAAACTATTGTAGTGGAAGCCTCTGAATCATTAGGCCTCAACACACATGTCATACAAATTAGTCGATCATCAATACAACTATCTATGATTTAAAGTTCATGCAAATAGAATGATAATTGGGTAAGCAAATGTGATAATTAGGATTAAGTTATGCTAAAAACTGAACGTTAGTGAATATGTATTAAGAGCAAAGATTATTTTTAACAGTTAAATTCATGAGTCAATTAAAACCAGACTACCATAAAAAACCTGCAAACACAGTCCGGTCGTTTAGTTCTAGTACAGAATTCCTCATCAGTGCGCACCCAAAATCCCGCATGCGGGACTCCAACTCACGACCTTCGATTTCAGGGTCGAACCTTGAACCTCTAGACCAGTGGGCCGGCATCAACTTCAACCAGTCCACAATATTGCGCGGCCGTCTACTATTGACTTCAGTCAGTAACTGTCACAAAACAGACCCTGTTGAACTCCACTGGCTACGGCTTCTCGCTAGAACTCCTGGAAATACCTTATGCATTAAGCCACTGGTGAGCACATGATGATCATTATCAGAATAGGGTTTTTGTATCTGTTGTGGTTGCAATTACTCACTGAAAACAATGGTGAACAATCGTGTAATCTCTTTGATTGTTTGAAGTTAGACATTAACATTATTGGATGACGGCTCAGTGGTGTAGAAGTTCAACCTCTGCTTACGATACCGGAGGTTTTATCTTCGAGTCATGCGTGCGGGATCCTGGATGCGTGCACCTCAGGAGCCCTATAATAGGGTGAAACGGCGTTCTAGTTGTTGTAGGTTTATCATGGTGGTCTAGCTTTAAACGACTCATGAATTCAACTGTTAAAAACAATTACTACAATATACGAAAAACACAATCCTGATAATAAAGTATATGTTGCAATGAAAATCCCATGAATATATTTCATTATAATATGGCAAAAAGAAGTTTACAATTTTCTATTCTGTGTTCAAACGGCCGTTTCATCCCATTGTGTGACTACTTAGCAGTGCACATCCACGATCTCGCCTCGCGAGATTCGAACTCAGGACCTATTACTCTAGTGCATGAACGGTTAACCTCCAGGCCACTGAGCTGTACAGCATCCATCGGTGTTAATGTCTAACTTCAATTAATCCATGAAATTGATTGATACATCCACCATTGTCATCAGTGAGTTACTATCTCATAATAGATGCAGTTAAACTCCACTGGTCACAGCTTCTCACTAGCAATTATTAATTGTTTGACAAACCTTTTATACGTCCTTGATACCATATTCATTACTTATAAAGTAAGAACTTTATATACATTTTATGCATAGGTTTTCAGTTATATAATTAGGAAAATATAAATGATCACTCCTCTTTTTTCCTCGTTTATACTAAATAACGTTTGCATATAGTGATATTCATTATTCATGTTCTAACGTATTATTATTTAATTATTTATTTAAACACACAAACATTGGTACAAGAAGGCATTAAATAGAAATACGCCACATAAGTCACACGATTTGTGTGAGAGCTATGATACTTTTCGAGCGCCTACATCGAAAAATGTTGTTTTCTCAGAGGACAAAACCCGTAGTCTTTGACTTGAAGGTCTGATCCACATGGCAGTGGAGCAACGTCAGGAGATAAAGTCTGACAGTAGCCAGTGACCAGTCATTGGTTCATACACCATTTGTTTCCTCAGCATCCTGGAGCCCATGTGCACCACTGATTTGAAATTAGGGTTTTTCAGCTCCCATTGATGGATCTTTCGTATCCATCAACTCGGTTAAAGTATCGAACATTCACTTTTAGTCCCCTCAGTTCCATAAACTATGACCCTGCCGCGAGAAGGCAGTGATTATAACTTGCTTGACAGTAGTTTTATGCACGTGGCCATGTCAGAGCATTTCAAGAGGGAAAGCTGACTCGCTCCACCCTCGGCCGTAGCAGGACTTTTGCTGATTCATAAAATCATCCTACTCTCGAGTAAATTCAAAATCTTATTCACAACTATAGCAAAATACATGATGAATTACTTAGTATGTATTATGACTTAGAATAAAGAAACGAAAATATTGACATCTATATTTACCTTGGCATCAGGATACATAGTCATTAGTTCCTTGTAGAAAGCACATGATGGTAGATCTGTTGTAGCTACATAACCATTTAATAATTCATTTAAACCATTATAAATTTTTGTTTTATCTAATGTTGTCTTATGTGATTCATCAATAAGCTCTTGCCATTTTGCAATATCAGATTGTTTTTTAAATATAACTTCATACATATGATAACATGGTTTTGAATAAATAATTTCTAATGCTTTTTTCATACTATTTGTACCTGTTCTTGGTAGGCCAGCTCCAATAACTTGGATTGTTGTTGGTGTTGGAGTTTCGACCATTATTACAATCATTAATAAATTAATTGTTAAGAAAACTATGAGCTAGTATTTATACATTAAATAGGTCGAATGAAATACTCGTTTAACATGTCTGTCCTTATTGTATAGATACACAGAGAGACGGATAGATAGATACATAGATGTAAGGATACATAGATAGATGAGTGGAAGGATAGATAGATAGATAGATAGATAGATAGATAGATGTGTGGATAGATAGATAGATAGATAGATAGATGTGTGGATAGATAGATAGATAGATAGATAGATAGATAGATAGATAGATAGATAGATAGATAGATAGATAGATAGATAGATAGATAGATAGATAGATAGATAGATAGATAGATAGATAGATAGATAGATAGATAGATAGATAGATAGATAGATAGATAGATAGATAGATAGATAGATAGATAGATAGATAGATAGATAGATAGATAGATAGATAGATAGATAGATAGATAGATAGATAGATAGATAGATAGATAGATAGATAGATAGATAGATAGATAGATAGATAGATAGATAGATAGATAGATAGATAGATAGATAGATAGATAGATAGATAGATAGATAGATAGATAGATAGATAGATAGATAGATAGATAGATAGATAGATAGATAGATAGATAGATAGATAGATAGATAGATAGATAGATAGATAGATAGATAGATAGATAGATAGATAGATAGATAGATAGATAGATAGATAGATAGATAGATAGATATATTAATAGATTGATAGATAGTTGGATCGAAATAAATTTAGCTAAAAGTACAAAAATCATACATAGTTCTCTAAATGAATTAATGATGACATAACACTATTAATTAAGCGAATAAATGTTAAAATATGTCTAATCAAACTGCATAACGGTTATGAAAATTAATTAGTGAATTCATGAGTTGATTCAAGCTAGACCTCTACAGATTTATAATTTACATTTGAAACCAAAGGTCTCGAGTCCGTATCCGAAATGTAGGGTCATGGATGTGTGCTACTAAGTAGTGTCATACTAGAACAAGACGAACGCCAGTGGTTTCAGGTTTTTAATGATGATTAAGCTAAGACTGACTCGAGAATTGGAGTGTGAAAAACTGATCTTAGTTAAATCATTAATAAAAACTTGAAAACACTGGATCGTTGTTTTATCCTCAAAATTGGGCATCAACTAAAACGGATTCATAATTTAATCTATGAAAATTTAATGATATTTGTGAAATCACATGCTCACTAGTGATTACTTACTTCCTAACTTACGCTCGCTAACTCTCACGGAGAATCATAGGCCGCCCACCATGATCTCTCATCGAACTTTATTATGGCCGATCTTTCCCAGTTATTTCCAAATTCTCTTCATTCTTTCAGTGTCTGTTATCAATTTCAAGTGCAATGAATAAATAGTAAGTGGAAACAATTGGAAAGGATTGTCGAGTATAGAGTTAGATTGAAAATGCTGATGGGCGATGTATTCTCTTTCACGAGGAGTAAGAGGTGTAACTAAGTAATGCAGAGCATATCAGATGTGAATATAACCAAATTTGTTGTTGTTGTTATTCAATAAAACCGCAAAGTCTAGGATTTTTGAGCATATTCAGCCAATTAAATAAATGAGAATTGAATATAAGAGCATAGTTTCATTTCGATCGTTTAGTACTTTAAATATATGTGCTTAATGAATACTTCAGTGTAACACATTCCTATTTGTTTCAATAAGAATAGTAAGTAAATTGAAATTTATAACTTGGAATGAAAATAATGTTCTTGACTGTATCATTCATGCATTAAACGAACAGAGATGCTTTATCCATAATAAAATGTGCTGTATGCTACTGATGTCGACAGATATAAGTAGTATGTGTGTAGCGACCTACTTTTATCAAGGGAATGCGATTGATGTAATGGAAACAATTATTATTATAACCAATTGTACCAGGAATTGTTTTATCGTACTTGTTTGTTTAACTGTATCAAAATACATACATGCTTCTGTTGATTGTGACCTTGCACGAATTCGGTTACGCTCAATAACCACACTTGCAACCTGGCACGATTTCAGTATCCTTTCGATATCAGTAGATTGCCAACAAATACATCTCAGCTACAGCCATCAACTGCCTTCAGATATTTGGCTTACGAGGGATCTTATCGGTTAACTAGCACGTAGTTTTCCTGTTGTGGTGATCATAGTCAAAAGTGACTCGACGCCTTACTACATGTGTATCACCAATCAAAAGTGAAACATCTAGCTGTAGAAGAATAAGAAGATCGAAGAAAAATGAACGAGAACAGAGAATAACCGGTGTGGAATAAAAAACAAAAGCAATGAAGTCTGAGATGACTGAAGTATTTACTGTAAGATTGTCAGATTTAACTATGACGATCTGTAATTTTACGTTCAAACACATTCAATACGCTACAGATTAAAGGATGCACATCCTATCGTGACATTAGATGTAAAAACTTATAAATGGAATAATCTCTTAGCTTGCAATTCAAACACATCGGCCAGATTATAATTTATGGCTGAACCAATCGGATTTATGATAACAGATCTTGGATTTCGACGCGAAATTTAATTATTCAATTGGCTTAATATCGTTTAAACATTTTAGCTGATGTCAGTTCATGATGAAAACCTCAAAATCTAATCCCTATCCTTAATCATCAACTGAAAATCATAATCTGTATCTTTCACACAGGTTTAAGACCTTCATTTGGTCGTAGTCAGTGGATGGTGTTGGGCCAATAAAATGTCACTGAGCTTTAGACAAATTATACGGTACTTGAGTCAGTGAATATTGAGCAAATCAGTGATCCACGTCAAAGACAAGGACAATCAACGCGCATCAATTTTTCATATGCCATGGACTGGCGCATGTGGTGGTGGTCTCACTATGTTCTCTGTACTCATTCTTACTAATATATTTCCTTGATAACTTATTTTGTGTTAGAAGGTATTCAAAGCAACCGAAGTGCTGTGATACACTGAAGGAACAATTCAAGTAAGATGCTGACCGCGATGTGTGACTTCGGAATTAGTTGGTTCATCACGCTATTCCTGTCCAACTCGAGTAGGCTTCCAATCATTCGACATAGATAATATACGTTGGTGATCTACAATGGACATTCTCAAGGTAAATTTGGCATCGCTCGAAGTTCATTCATAGATTGTTGGTTTCACCATACAAACATCTGAATAGAAAGTTTGTTCAGATAAACAATTAAATTTATCAATGATAAACAAGGTTACGGATAATTCTAGAATAAAACAAAACAAATTAATCAATAACATTGTAATCTGAATATTATTTAAGGTTAAGATAAGAACTACTTTTGTAAACAAGCTATGACATGTGAAACTATTCATTTATTTGTGTATATTATTGTCATTGCACATTTGATAAACAATATGAAACCGTTTGGTTTCGATTCAATTTATGTAATATGAATAATTTTGTTTATATTTAAAACTAAGCAAGCTAAGTCTGTTAAACTATGTGGATGTGCACTGATGAGGAGTCCCACAATAGAACAAAACAGTCATCCAGTGCTTCCAGGCTTCCCGTGGTGGTTTAGCTCCAATTGACTTATGATCTCAAACATTGAAACAATATTTTGATAGAGATTAGTTGAGCAGCACATTCTGTTTGTTAAAATTATAGTGGATTCAAGGACAAATTGAAATAGAATAGTTCACTATGCAAGTGAAATGCAAGTACATGCAGCCGATGAGTTCAAAAAGAGGACGAAACACGAGTTCTGGATTCAACTGGTAGCCACCATTCATCTTTGCATATAAAGCTTGTGACTTAAGGCAATATCTAGGCAATACACAAAGGATGCATATATTCCAATAAGAGACTGATCAATAACAGTCCTAAACATCCATTGGAGGATATAAATAAAAAAAACACCAAGTGGATCAAGTAAAAATTTGTTGTTTTTTGTATTGGTTTATTTATTCTTTCTATTGATGTTTAAGATTGCAATTGATCAGTCTCTTTCTTATTAGCATATCGAGCAATATCATGAATTGATACTATACTATACTAATACTAATACTACTGGATGGCAGCTCAGTGGTGTAGAAATTAAACGTTAACCCTTGAGACTGAAGTCCCTGAGTACGAGTGTCACGTGCGGGATAGTGAATGGTCACTTCTGAGGAATCCTATGCTAGAACGAAATGATCATCCATTATATCTAGGTTTTCCATGGTAGTCAGACGTAAGCCTGTTAGTTTACACTGAGTACAACCAATACTCGTCAAAAATAGTTATTCTTGTAATGTTTAGCTGTTTGCAAGTTTACTATGTACATAGAATTTGTTAGTGTCCATCTAATATGTTAAATAAAGAAAACGGATGATTTGAAAAAAATGATTCTCAACTTTTTAAATAAGTAACATATGCGATCTCATTTACAAATAACATTCAGAAAGAAAGATACGTCCAATTGTTCCAGGGTTTCCATGGTGGTCTAGCTTCAATTGACTCATGATCTCAACCACTGAGATTACTATTATATCCATAGAAACTTCTAATATCATTCAACATGTGCCTAATAGTGACTGGCTTCAAGAGGTATTTCCTGGAGTTATAGTGAGAAGCAGTGACCAGTGGAGCTTACTTGGGTCTGTTGTGAGATAGTAACTCATTGATAACAGTGGTGGATATGTCAATCAATTTCGTGGATTAGTTGAAGCTAGAGATTACCATCGTTGAATATTGTGAAGAGTCGCACAATAGGACGGAACGGTCGTCCAGTGCATCCAAGTTTTCGATGGTGGTCTCACTTCAATTGACTCACGAATACAACTCATAAATTACCAAATTCTCCACAAAACCTTATTCTGATAAATATAGGAAAACCAAAGTTATATATAGAGGACTTATTATTATTATAAATATTGATCATACAACGTGAATTCCATGACAAACCTTACAAAAAAGTAAAAGCATACCAATGACATAGCCTCTTAGTTTGTTTCTATCATATTTTTTAATGAACAGTTGAAAAAATGCACAGTAATAGACAGTTATTCATATCTTTCACCTGTAGATCACCAAAGTATATGATTTATGTCGAATGATAAGAGGCCTACTCCAGTTGGACGGGAATAGCGTGATGAACCAACTAATTTCGAAGTCACACATCGCGGTCAGCATCTTACGTGAATTGCTCCTTCAACGTATCAAAGCACTATGGCTGCTTTGAATACCTTCTAACACAAAATAAGTTATCAAGGAAATATATTAGTAAGAATGAGTACAGAGAACATAGTGAGACTACCACCACATGCGCCAGTCCATGACATACGATCAATCGATGCGCTTTGGCTGTCCTTGGTCTTCGCAGGGATTGATGATCTGTCTGATATTCAGTGACCCAACTATCAGATGACTTTGCTAGCGTTCAGTGACATTTCACTTAGCCCTACACATCTGTATAGCAGGTTAAAATAAGGATACTTTTATCACTTATGAGAATTAGTGCGATTTGAATTATATTCTATAGATCTTCAAGAATCATCTTGTTTTAAACTTGAAGTCGGTTTTCAGCACATTAAAATAATAAGAAAACCTGCTTGAAACCCAAGAAAGGTTTTTGCAAAAAACCCTCACGGAATGGCCAAATATCATGCTGTAACAGCTTGGTCACGTTGTCGCTGATGAAGAATTGTATCTTGAGGAGAGAATGACAAATATCCATCGAGATTTATTTACAACGCAACATAGAGCTCGACACTCCGAAGGTATTATAGTGAACTGAGACTTGATAGGGAAAACTAGTTTATTGGTTAGTGCAAAAATGTAGTGACGTCGAACCTTAATCACACAACTTTTGAAGCCAAGCATATAATTATCGAAAAAACTGATATTCAACATTTGACACGAAGAGAAGGTTAACTGTGAAGAATGCGGTACATTAGTTCGATTCATCGGAGGGCATGGTTCAGCCTTGCAGGTGTGGTCATTATGTATAACGTGTCCTTACTTACGTTAAGTATATTGCTTTATGTCCAGCCTGAATGTATTCTTTAGAAACCCCAGTCATGTTGTTAATCGTTACGATGGGGTTAGTCAGTCACATCATAACACATCTACAATTTTAGGATTAAGTCTATGATCATGATAGTATTAACAACGAAGTAGACCATGATTCTGCCAAACTACAGGGTGCTTTCGTAAAATGTGAAAGTCATACATTCACTGACATTACTCACACAACCTCCTTCAGTGTCATTTACATATTTCATGTTTCTTCCAATTCTGTTGCTATTCTAATTACTCTCTGCTTTCTCTTCCGTGATGTCAAACCATTCTTCTGCTGGTAGGCATTCTGCTTCCGATTTCTACTACATACTACTAGTGTCTGTCAGCACAAACAACATACAGCACATTATGAATACATTCTGCATCAAAAATATAACCTCAAGTGGGCATTGAGTTCAAAGGTGACTGGGCTGCAAACAAAGAATAATTTCTGCATTTATAATAGGAAAGTTCATCTCCAGTTGATCAATCTTCAACAACAATCAAGACCATGAACTCGTGTGTTGAAATATTTCTTACTGCATTTAACGGTTTATGTGCCCTTTAAAATCTGAATCTTTTTGTTGTACGATAAACGTTCGATTCACACTGACTCAAAAGAAAGCGAAAACGGATGGATAGAACAAAACAAACTCAGTGATCATAGTTATCTCGAAGCTGGACAATAAATCAACAAATCGCAATCGGCTGTCGTTTTCCAAGACTACCTGAAGTCTTCGCAATAATTTCAGTATCTTCATGCCCTAGTTAGGTAGTACATTCTTCTAATAATCGATTTAAGCTGTTGTATCAATGCAAGATACTTGACTTTTCTCTGAATGACAGTGCAACATCAATTAGCAGTTAAGTTGACAGATGCATATTGTTTTGTATAACAGCTTCACCTAGTCCATAACGGTATCATATATGTAGAAACAACCAATCCTACTAAGCAAACACTCTAGTGAAACTCATTTACATTGTTCTGTACAGTAGCTGTACAAACCAAAGTCCATATAAAATTTCCATACATATGTAGTCTGATTAAACAATCTTCTTTTCAACTGTTAGCTATATTTGACATTGGAAGCTCGCGTGGTACGAGGTCGTGGATGCGCACTGCTGAGGAGTCTCATGCTAGGACGAAACGGCCGTTCAGTGCTTCCATGTTTCCCATGGTGGTCTAGCTTCAATCGACTCATGATTTCAACCTGTGAAATTTCTAAAACTCTCCACAAAACCCATTCTGATTACAAATTTTAATTCATGAAGAATTCAAGGTATTCACATGCATGAAATCACAGTTAGACAAGGATTTCTCTCTGATATATTATTACAAGACTTATTCACAATAAAGAGTACGATGAACTGGGTAATGTCCAGTAGTTATGTCAACTCAACCACGATAGCTAACAAATAGAAGACAGAATTAAACAAACAAAATGCAAAAGCGCTCATCAATAAACTTATGTTTTTGAGGGGAGTTTGCAGTGATAACTTCAACGACAACTATAATATCATACATGAAATTCATTATTAAGTTAGCTAGATGTCAAAGATTCATATCTGAAAATATCACACTCAAAGTTCCATGCTGGAAAAATGACTTATAACGACATTGTTTACTGAATATTAGTAAGTAGTATAAATGATATATACAAAGAAACAGGATAAGAAAGGAATGAAGTGTAAACTGATAGATTTATTTATACTTATAAACCAACAAAATAATGCACTTGAGTTCTAAGTAAGTAACTAGTTTATGAGGATAGGCAGTAATTCTAGAATAGGATAATTGATAGAGAATATTACATTATAATATCATTCAAACAATCTATACCAAGTGTTTTTATTTCACAATATTATCAACTAGAATGATGCTGTTAACCAATCGAACTGACTTATTATAAGATGAATCATAAAATGAATTAATCATTTAAGGAGCACACTTTATAACAGTGTGAAAATCTTTGATGTAGTTTTATTAAAACTACAACAGAATGAATCAATAGATGAAATTTACTATATTGTGCTAATATAATTTAAAAGTTTCAGTCAAATGTAAATTACGCAGTTATTTTGTGAGTATCAGTAGATTCTGAGTTTTGGAAAAACAATCTTTCGTCTCTTTTATCCTATCACATTAGCAGGATAATACAGAAAACGAAGCCAAATGGACTATAACAGCAAAGAGAAGAAGTCATGTTCAGACACTATAGAAAAGTGACAAAATTCAACTAAGTAATAGGTGTGCTCCTTGAGCGACGAGCTAAATTTTCGACAACTAAGCTGATTTCGCTGCCTAATACATCTGGAAGACTGTTGGTTCACAAATTCAGATAACCTGGCAAACTTAAAAGTTGAGTGATTCATTGAGTGTTGAGTGGAAGCTACTATTGCAATCCATATCGTGATTCATGAGATTAATCATTTTAGAGCCATATTCATATAAGTGTACACTGATTAAACTCAACATTTCATAAACTAAACCTGAATAGTGATGTTAGACAAGTAGAACCACTAAGTCTTGAAATATTCAGTGAATTGGTAAATTCGTCAGCTATTGAGAAATTAAGTGACTGATGTGTGAAATGTACTAGTGATTTGTGAGAGGAAACACAAACAAATCATAAGTTTGTGTGATTGCCAAATCTTTCTCATTCAGTTTGTGATTGTATCAGATGAGAATAAAGTCAGTCTGGAGTGAGACGGTCACATTGAATTGAAATGATATAATGAACGGTCTTTGCTTGTAACTTTGTCATCAACCATTGGGAAAATCAACAACTCAAAAATCATAACACTCAGAAAAATACCAGGGATCCTACCTTTGCCTTTGGATGTATACTCATCAGCTCTCTGTAGAATGCACATGCTGAAACATGGCTCTCAGCTACATAGCCGTCGCATATTTCACTCAAACCTCTGTGTATTATTGTTTCATCGGGTGTCGTGTTGAAAGCTCCATAGAACAGTCTCTGCCACTTGCTAACATCACAATGCTTCTTAGTCACAATTCCAGTCGTATGATCGCATGGTTCAGAGTGAATTATTTCCAGTGTTTCATTTTATAGTAATAACTGAGCGCCCTACAACTGAAATTTACTATACACTTATTATCTCAGATAATAGCATTAACCCTGCTGATACTTAATAATAACAACATAAACAGGTATTATAATGGTTAAACATGTTCTCATCCAGCTTCAAATTATGGCCAGTAGCTCCAGTGAAGCAGAACTATCACCACCTTCAAGACGAACTGAATGAGCAAAACCTGTAATTCCTTTGCCTGACGATTCTAAACCTGACAGTGTCAAGCCTCCATCTTCCGAGCACTCCGCATCTTATCCGCAAACATCACTGTTCCTACCTGATTCTCCGTGCAACAACTCCTTTATCTCTTCGTGCAGTATGCCAACTCTAAGACTGGTTAACGTATAAGGCCCGAAACCCTAATAAATAAAATTGTCAACGTAATCTACCAGTCAGCATGTTTTATTAAGGCCGAAATCCAAAATTTCAAACGGCAAACTCTCCAGTGGTTTATCTCATACACACCAATATGCTGGTCGACTCAGCAATGATATCTGTCGGTTACAAAACTTTAGACGAAATTAACGGTAGACCTAACTAATTAACACACATCACACATATATGGTATCATAATATTGATAAACATCTTGAATAACTCACCAAGTTTGGATGTATTTTAGAGTTCGTGGCTGGAAAGTTAACTGAAAGAGTGGTTTACTTCTGCAATTCAGCTGTATACAATCTCACTGACCACACACTCAACTAAGTTGAAGGATATTTGCCTTGTAGCAATCAAAAATGAGTGACTAATTATAAAAGAATCATCCGCAAATCTCAATCACAACAACATTGAACGAAATAACCTTTGACTCGATAAATTGGATGCCGATTTATCTAATTTGATTATTCCTTCACAGCTTTCTATTGTTTTATTCAAATAACGCTCTCTCGGTAATAATATGGGTAATTTCAGATCTCTAGCTTATCAAGTCAATCCATGGTGTATTTTAATTGATGGTTACAGAATGTACCTCTAAGGTCACAATTCAGACGAAGGTGGAGCCTCAATGATATATGTGCGATCTTGTATTGTGTACACTATAATTTCCATAGGAATGTGAATTCTTAGACGATGTTATATTAGTGACTATAGACAGTTGCAACCTTTAGCATTTTATAATAGGTTGCATTTATAGACCACCGAATGCAGGTCATGTAATGGATGCACATTTAAACCAAGGATTCTCATACTTATCGTCATTAACAGGTGGCGAGCTCAATATGGCGTTAGAAGGGATACATTACGCAGTCCTTCTTATTTTTCAAAATTTATAAAAGTGCTAATCTAGTCTGGAAACGTGTCAGCACTTAAACGTCACAATTATAACGGGAAACATCATACATCCCTCATTATACTCTTATCAAATTCAGAATTAAACTGAGAAAGTTGCGAAAAATGTTTTTTGTCCATCATGAATTTTCTGCTATTCTATACATTCAATCTGTATTTAGCGATATTAAACGCTCTCGACAGAAATTGGAGAATGAAGGACGACCTTCCAATTCACAAAATAAAAATAAATCTTCGACAGCTGCTGTGGAGAAGAAACTTTGTACCCGGTCTAATAATCCAACTGTCCTAAAAGTCATTGATTTACCTATAATGTGTGAGATACTGAGCAACACATTTGCTCCGGCATTCAATAAATGTAATCAGAATAAACAAAGAGTCTTTGTACCAGTCACGCACATCAGCAGACCTGCAATGCACTCCGAGTATTTTGAAAGGTTCTATAAGCTTATTAAAATCCTTCGTGTACGATTATGATTGAATGTCGGCTAATTTCATTACATATTGGATTTCTGACTATCATGTCCAGCCTTTTAAAATATTCAAGCTGTCCCTTGATTGAGGCACTTCTCTTGCCAGTAGAAACTACATACAGCATCCCTCACGTTGAAAGAGCATCCATACTGCATTTAGTCAACTATTGCCCGACTAACCATACTTCTTTCTCATCTAAAGCAATGGAGATTAATAAGGACATAACGGTCATCAAGATAAGCACAGATTGACTGTCTCCACAACGCCAATTTTTTCCAAGACGTTATGCATAACCAGTGATTAAGAATAATTTGATTATATAATATGCAATACCAATGAAAAGCAGCTAGTTGTTGTTCTCTACTTTGACTTTACTAAAGTGTTTGATAAAGTACATGAAGATTAATTTAATTAATGTCTCGATATCGTAGATAAGTTATCATCAACGGTTTATCGTCATTAGTTTTTGATGGAGTTTCGTTCTCGGAGCTGGATGGTTTATTTCGTGGAACTCTCATCAAATTTCTGAACGACATCATCACCGCTTTTATGTGAAATGTGTGCTGATTCAATTCAATTCAATGCAGTTCCTATCAAAGTATCATGTGAAGCTTGAGCTTAACTTTTACATTTCTTAAAACAAATTTTAAAGGAAAGTAATGTGTATTATGCGAAAATTTGGACGACTAAACGATCGCTGTTAACGAATTTCAACGGCGTTTCAGAATCTCATATGAACAAACGCAATCAAAGTACGTCATTCGTGAATTTGAAATAATCTAACGAAATACTTCCAATTCTGACAAGTCTACAATTTCGAAAGTCACAAGCACGTACTCAAATCCGAAGTATCCACAATGTGATTATATTGTATAAATAAATGAGATTTAAACACAATATAAAATGCTTCGTTCTACAGTGGATGTGTTAGGTATTCATCGCATCAACGAAATCATCTCAGTAATTTACGAATAAAGTGAATTCATTCACAATTAATTCATGACCTAAGACAGGTTTCGTGAAAGTGAGATGATAGATAGTATGATTTTCACGAAATTATGAATTACTTGTGTAAGCATATCAGAGTGGTTCATGATAAACTGAATTTTAAATGTAGTTTAAAGTGGTCTATCGACCTTTTCAACGAGTTTAAACCAGTTTCCTATTTATTCATCACACGATCAATATTCATAGATATTAGTCCGACTATCATTTGAATGACCATAACTGTGATATTTTAAAACTCCCACTCTTCTTAAATGACGTTTTGTATACTCAGTGATTTGGGTGAATTTTTCGCTTGAATGAATTTGTCTAGATCGATCACCGAGTTTCACATTATTTGCTTAATTCGTTGGGACTGGTACAGCCTTACTCGTATGAACATTTCACCTAGAACACTTACTCGATCATTCCCCTGCTCCGTTCTGCCATCGGTTTTGCCAGTGCGTGCATGTAGCTTATGGCGATATACACAAAACGAAGTCGGTTAAGCAATTAAACTGATGGAATGGACAAGTACTTTGAACAACTTTACAAAACATAAGGTTCCTATCAATAACATTAGGGAGATTCAAATGTACTAATAAATGATTTGAATGTAATGGATTCATATAAATACACAATTATATGACATATCACAAAGAAGAGATTCATAGATAGCTACATGCTTAAAATTGAATCGATCTACTTATAATTAGCGAGTAATATAGTGCGATACACAGAAAACGAGGTTGATTAAACACTAAAGTAGATCTAATTGATAAGTAAACGGAACGAATTTACAAAACATAAGAAATAAACTAATATTTGCCATATTTTTGTATCTTCCCTTAACGTAAGGAGGGAAGGCGATGTCTGAATCTCACCACACAGAGATTGATCAAACAGTGTTAGAAAATGTATTATGAGGAAAACACTTATTCCGCCAAACCATATGAATGACTACTCTAATATAAACTGTGAGAATGTTTAAACTATTTACTCTAATATAATCTGTGAAATTAAGTGAAATGTCTCTTCACAATAGAATGAAATAGCTTAAAACACATCAATGAAGTCAGATAACCCCAAGTTACACAACACACGTAACACTCAAAACTGTATTCATTAAATATATCTTGTGCTACTTACCAAAATGTTAGAATGAATAAACCGCTCTTTGACCATAATGTGAAATATGTTAAAATACATTACTACAGCGAATTTAACCTGAGGTACCCAACAGACTTGACACACAAAACTGTATTAATTAAACAAATTCTAACCAGAAATAATTATTCAAACCATTTTAACTCTGCCCTCGGAATCAGAAGGTCTTCATCTAGAAGAACCATAACGCTTCATGATGAAATCTGGGTTTCTTTTGAAGATCAAGAAGCGGATGCACCTTCTGGCAACTGGAGCAACCAATTATTTAAGTACATCGAATGCTCGTACAATGTGGGAGACAGGGAGAGTATTCTAAATTACTGTGGAAATGAGAAGACACAACCTAGAGGTGCTTGGAATCAATGAAACACATTCGACGTAAGTTGGACAACAACGACTAGCTTCAGGAGAGCTTCTGTTATACTCCGGCCATGATGAAGAAAATGCCTCACATACACGAGGAGTTGCACTGATGCTGTCCAAACAAGCACAAAATGCACTAATGGGATCGGAATCTCATGGACTAAGGATCATCAAAGCTTCCTTCAAAACAAAGAAAGAGGGCACTACAATGAACGTCATCCAATGCTGTGCGCCTACAAGCGACTACAATGAGGACGTTAAAGATCATTTCGACGATAGGCTGCAGTCAATCGTCGAGAAGTGCCTAACAAAAAACCTGACCATCCTGATAGGAGATGTAAATGCCAAGGTTGAGATGGACATCACCGGATATGAAGACATGGTGGGACGACACGGACTGAGAGAAAGGAACGACAATGGAGAGATATTTGTAAACCTATGTACCTTCAATAAACTGGTCATAGGCGGCACTATTTTTCCACATAAACGCATTCACAAAACCACATGGACTTCACCGAATCACACCACGCGATACCAAATCAACCATATCGCCGTCAACAAAAGGTTCAGAAAGACGATGGAGGAAGTTAGAACCAGGAGAGGATCTGGTATAGCATCAGATTATCACTTGCTGGTCACCAAGAATAAATTGAAACTCAAGACGTACTGCACAACGGGGAGGGCAATATCAAAAGGTTTCAATACGGCTTCACTTCGTGGTACTGACAAACACAACAAATTCAAGATAGTCCTCAGCAGTAAGTTTCAGGCCTTGCATGATCTACTCAATGAAGAAGAAACCACTATGGAGAGCAAATGGAAAGGAAACGAAGAGGTAACCACTTCAACATACCATGAGGTTCTGAGCCACAAGAAGCATCATCACAAGGAATGGATCACTGTTGGTACACAGGATAACATTCAAAAAAGGAGGAACAAGAAGGCAGCAATGAATACCAGCCGAAAAAAGCAGAAAAAGACAAGGCACAAGCTGAATACACAGAATTTCTCAAGCAAATGAAGAGGAGCATCAGAACCAACAAACGTCAATATGTGGAAGATTTAGCAATGACGGCGATAAAAGCTGTCAGAGAAAGAAACATGAGACAACTGAATGACACGACAAAGAAACTGTCTGGAAATCATCGTACACTAGAACGACAAATGAAAATTAAGGAAGGCAAGGTAGTCACTATTACAGAAGAACAACGAAACTGGTGGGTACAGTATATCAAAGTACTCTTGAATCGACCAGCTCCACATTCTGTTCAGCAATGTTTGAGATGAGGAACAAGTACCAACAGACTGAAAAGAAGAACGTCTGGTCAAAATAGTAAAGAAAGGCGATCTCACCAACTGTGATAACTACAGGGGCATCACTCTTCTCCCAGTACCGGGAAACGTCTTCAACAGATGATTGTTGAACAGAATGAAGGACTCCGTAGACACCCAACTTTGAGACCAACAGACAGGATTCCTTCAGGATAGATCATTTGCAGACGAAATCGCAACTCTACGGGTCATTGTGGAACAATCAATTGAATGGAATTATTCTCTCTACACCAACTTCATTGACTACGAAAAAGCATTTGATAGCGTGGACAGAACAACACTATGGAAGCTTCTTCGATACTACTGGGTGTCTCAGAAGATAGTCAATATCATATGGAATTCCTATGATGAATAAGACTGCAAAAATATGCACGGAGGACAATTGACAGTCGTTCAAGGTGAAAACCGGTGTCAAGCAAGGTTGCTTACTCTCACTTTTTCTCTTTCTCCTGATGATTGACTGTATCATGAAGACGTCAACATCTGGAGGAATGCACGGGATACAGTGGATATCTAGAATGCAGCTGGACGATCTAGACTTCGGAGATGATCTAACCCTCCTATCGCAATTGCAACAACAAATGCAGGAGAAGACGAACAGTGTAGCAGCAGCCTCAGCAGGAGTAGGTCTCAATATACACAAAGGGAAAAGCAAAATTCTTCGATACAACACAGCATGCACCGATCCAATCACAATTGACGGAGAAGATTTGAAAGATGTTAAAACCTTTACATATTTGGGCAGCATCATTGATGAACGTAATGCATCTGATGCAGATTTGAAGGCGCGAATCGGCAAAGCATAAGCAGGATATTTTGAAATGAAGAACATCTGGAACTTAAAGCGACTGTCAACCAACACCAATGTTAGGATTTTCAATACCAAAGGCAAGGCAGTTCTACTGTATGGGGCAGAAACCTGGAGAACTAAGAAAGTCATCATCCACAAGATACAGGTTTATATTGACAGTTGTCTACGCAAAATCCTTTGGATCCGTAGCCTGGACACTATTAGCAGCAACCAACTGTGGGAAAGAACAAACCAGATCCCAGTGGAGAAAGAACTCAAGAAGAAGCGCTGGAAGTGGATAGGATACACATTGAGGAAAGCACCCAACTGCGTCACAAGACGTGCCCCCACATGGAATCCGCAAAGCCACAGGAATATTGGAAGACCAAAGATCACACTAAGCCGGGAAATGGAGATAGACATGGGAAAAATTAACAAGAATTAGATGGAACTGGAAAGGAAATCACAGAACAGAGTGGTGTGGAGAATGCTGGTTTGGCGGCCCATTTGGCGGCTCCATTGAGAGTAACAACCGTAAGTTAGTAAGATAGTAAGTTACTTTAAAAAATTCATCCTCATAAAGAAGGCTAAAACGCTGGCCAAGATTCTGCAGACAAGTCCATACCGGTCTCACGTTTCTAGTTGTTACCAGAGACTTCACAATAATTTTGATGTCTGCCAGAAATTCCCGACAAAATGCTACCTGGAGTCATCCATAAATCATTTTGTCTTCAAGATTCCGAGTTAGCGGTTAATTCAAGACTCAGTTTGATTCCCACAATTTATGTCCTACCGACCTATAGAGTCTTGTCACAATTTCGTTCTGGGCGATGGATTGATTTGTTCTAAACATCAATAGACTGTTCCTGATGACATCCGAACAACGGATCAAGAGTGTCATGATTGCTTGATTGTTTATAAATTCGTGTGCCTGTTTTATGTTGGCCGAAGTAATTCTTCCAGTTTCAACTCCGTAATTTACAGCAATTTCGACGTGCGTATTGAAGTTTCTGATTATGATGTTGAATGACCGTTGGTTTGACTCTCAAAGCCATTTTAATGGATTATTAACAACATAAACAAATAAACAATTACGGCTACACTTATTTATAAGAATAATTGAAATTCACTTCATAAGATTCACTAGCATTTCGACGAGGTATGTAGGTGTATGCTAGAACAAATTAACTCAGTGAAAATGATCATTGTGTAAAATTATCTTTCATCCAAAATGATTGTCTACTCAGTTTAGGAAGGTAGATCATTATCAATAAGTGAAAACAAAAAGAAACAACGATCGAAACAGTTTGTCTTGTCGTCTGTCACGTCGCTCCTAATCAACAAACTAACTGAGATATTATGAATCAAGATGAACACAAGAACCAAGATGGCTAACACGAATACCTGAGAGACGAAATGAATCCTGATGAGATATAGTAAATATATGAGTTAGATAATTTGGATTAGGTTGTTTCTGTGTGAGGTATAACTAAAATTGATCAAGTTTTTGATAGAATGAAGCTACGAATCGATTTATCATTGAGATATTTCAATAAATATTGGTGGTCCGTTTGTAGTGTCATCTAAGCGCGAATTTTTAGTTCTGTCTGTCTGGGTCAAATACCTTGGTATTTTTCAGTTTTAATGGCGAAAAAATTCCAACCTAATCGGTTTAGCCTGACATCGTTTATTCTCTCTTTGAAGTTACCGTGATTTGTTAAACAATTAGTCTGGTTCAACTGTTATACTTCACATATAAATATCTCAACAAGCGATTGTGCAGTCAGACATTTATTTTCAATGTGGTATGCAGATAGCTATTACAGAGATAATGAATGTTCTTATCTTGTCATTTTGTCTGGTTATTTTCATTCTCCACTCTCAATAATAAGTGTGAGGGTAGAAACACCTTTCACTGTGAATTACGCATTATAAAGATTACCACTTGGCCGTCGCAACGTAGCTCTTTAAAAGCACGTCAGCCATCGTATTGGACTCATAAGTCATACTAAAATTGTTATTCCAATGTATGGAGAATTAGCCTTTGTTTATTTTGCCCGTATTCACTAAAACATCTCAACGTCATTGGGCAACTTAATACAGTATGACCTGTAGCATTTGTAGCAACTTGACCTTGGCTATAAACTGGCATATATCATGTAATATATTGTTATCTGAGAATATAGTATTATCAGACACCTTGATTTCTTCTAAAACAACGAGAACTTATTATCTCAGAGAATATCAGTTGTTTTGAGCAAGTAAATACGCTTCAGTGTATGTGTGAGTGAGTGATTTTCGGACAGGGTTCGAGAAATTATTGTTCCGTCAATATTACATTCTTTTCAAGAAACCTAAACGTGGTTGAGTTACGTTTTCTCACTGTATATTCAATCACTTCATCTCTACATTCAGTTATTTGACCGTTATTAACAAACTGTGTTTATGTACATCATGATGTATAGTGAGAAAATAATTAAGAAATTCAAAATTTTAGTTTATTATACCGACTATATTTTCATCACTAATATTACCATGTTTGTCAATAAGAAAGTGGAATTCAAAGCTTGATGACAATTTATTTCTTAGTTAACAATAACGTCAATGTTGATTACAATCAGTGTATACTTCAGTTTTATACAATTCCTGGATGAATTCTAGCGACTTCTTCAATCGATCCTAATTTCTTCGTCAATTCCCTTAGCTTTTCCAAGTCAGCGTGATGATTGGTCTCGGGAAATGGTATATTAGCTGGCACATCCACATTCAAGAATCTACACAATGGTTCCCAACCATCTCCAATATGATATACCAAAAGACGTTCAGATGGTATATTTTCCTGAAGAGTTTTGTTATGTTTTTCGTAACATTCAAGTAACATTGCATCATCATCAAAATCAATATCTTCCTTCTGAAATGCTAGTTTCAATGAATCAGTAAGAAGTTTGTCAAATTCAACTGGGATTCTTGCACGTCTTTTCGCTTCATCCATTTGTATTTTACGTGGATCATCCGATTTAGGCAAAACCACTTGTCGCAAACTGATCAGCCAATCGTTTTTATCGCGAACCGTTAGTACAACCTGTATAAAACGAGATTTATGGTATATAAAGTATTATCGATATAGAAATAACACATTTGAAAAGCCATTCAATGATATATACCAAAACATCACTTTGGTCTATTTTAAGGATCAAGTTTGTCTGACCGATCAATTGATCATTCGTGATAACATCACCCAAGTCAATGACGACTGCTAAGACTAGTCAGTTACAGACAACCAACTAGCGTGTGCAGCAGTTCATCTGCCACTCAGTTCTTATGTCTTCCTCCATAAAACGTTTACTTAGCCATAATGTCAACACAGATCAGCAATATTGATTATCCGCAATAGTTACAGATTGCGCTATTGTTGAATTTCAGTGATTATAAGGGAATGAGCGAGGATGCTTTCGAAAAGTGACGAAAATATTACTTTTCAATTCAGAAAGTTCTCAATATTAATTTTATTAACAAGTTACACTTTGGTTGAAATGGTGTGCGAAGCATCGTTTGCGAATAACGAAGCAACTGAATTTCCCAGTACTTGTCATTATAACACTAGGTAAATGAAGTACGTGGTAACGGTATATCTAAACACCAGATAATTGACACCTGTTCTCAAACGTTGCGATATATATCCATGTTAGAAATAAGAGTTTCAGGGATATCAATAATTCGAAATAATGAAGTCCAGAGATTATAATCATCCACATAATAAGAACTCTCAACTCACTTTGGCATCAGGGTATAAAGTCATCAATTCCTTGTATAACCAACACACTTGGATATTACCCACAGATCGGTAGCCAACCAACATTTCACTCAAACATTTATGTATCTTCTCCTCGCAACGTGTTGTTCGTACTTCATCGATAAGCATTTGCCATTTAGCAATGTCACATTGTTTTCTGGTCACAAGTTCATAACCATGATAGCAAGGTTGATTGTAAATTATTTCCAATGCCTTTTTCATACTGGTCGTTCCGGTTCTTGGTAGTCCAGTAACAATAACTGATATTGATGATGGACTTTTCGACATAATTTTAACTGTAAAAGGATATATGAATTAAGAAACAAATAAACAGGGATCAAAGCATAACAATGTTATATTTCAGTTACATCATTCTACTTTTACCGATTAACGGAACGTATTTCAAACTATCTTTGTAAACAAAGAAACACTACACACGAATCAAATGATTAAATACGTTCAACCATGATAACCGTTCATCTGTATAATGTCTAATTCACAGGAAGAGGTGTTAGTACACTGACACTTATTCCTGAGAGTGTAGAATGAAAATAATCAGACAAAACAACAAGATAAGAACATTCATTATCTCTGTAATAGCTATCTGCATACCACATTAAAAATAAATGTCTGACTGCACAATCGCTTCTTGAGATATTTATATGTGAAAAATAACAGTTGAACCAGACTAATTGTTTAACAAATCACGATAACTTCAAAGAGAGAATAAACGATGTCAGGTTAAACCGATTAAGTTGGAATTTTTTCGCCATTAAAACTGAAAAATAGCAAGGTATTTGACCCAGACAGCCAGAACTAAAAATTCGCGCTTAGATGACACTACAAACGGACCACCAATATTTATTGAAATATCTCAATGATAAATCGATTCGTAGCTTCATTCTATCAAAAACTTGATCAATTTTAGTTATACCTCACACAGAAACAACCTAATCCAAATTATCTAACTAATATATTTACTATATCTCATCAGGATTCATTTCGTCTCTCAGGTATTCGTGTTAGCCATCTTGGTTCTTGTGTTCATCTTGATTCATAATATCTCAGTTAGTTTGTTGATTAGGAGCGACGTGACAGACGACAAGACAAACTGTTTCGATCGTTGTTTCTTTTTGTTTTCACTTATTGATAATGATCTACCTTCCTAAACTGAGTAGACAATCATTTTGGATGAAAGATAATTTTACACAATGATCATTTTCACTGAGTTAATTTGTTCTAGCATACACCTACATACCTCGTCGAAATGCTAGTGAATCTTATGAAGTGAATTTCAATTATTCTTATAAATAAGTGTAGCCGTAATTATTTATTTGTTTATGTTGTTAATAGTCCATTAAAATGGCTTTGAGAGTCAAACCAACGGTCATTCAACATCATAATCAGAAACTTCAATACGCACGTCGAAATTGCTGTAAATTACGGAGTTGAAACTGGAAGAATTACTTCGGCCAACATAAAACAGGCACACGAATTTATAAACAATCAAGCAATCATGACACTCTTGATCCGTTGTTCGGATGTCATCAGGAACAGTCTATTGATGTTTAGAACAAATCAACCCATCGACCAGAACGAAATTGTGACAAGACTCTATAGGTCGATAGGACATAAATTGTTGGAATTAAACTGAATCTTGAGTTAACCGCTAGCTCGGAATCCTGAATCATACCCACCGTGTTAATCAATAGTGCTGTCTAGATATGTGAAGGATTTTACACCCTACATAGCTTTTCCGTCAAGCGTGATTTTATTGGTGCATGCTGTGTTGTATGGGAAAATCTTGCTTCTCCCTGTTTATGTTGAGACCTACTTCTGCTTAGGCTGCTGCTACGCTGGTCGTTTTCTCCTGCATTTGTAGTTGCGATTGCGATAGAGTGGCCAGATCATCTGAGAATTCTAGATCGTTCAGTGGCATCCTAGATGCTCCTCTTCACTTGATTGTTTACTTCTGTGTATTGAGCTTGTGCCTTGACTTTCTCTGCTCTTTTTCGGCTGGTATTCGTTGCTGCCTTCTTGTTCCTCCTTTTTTGAATCCTATCCAGTTTACCAACAGGGATCCATTACTTGTGATGATGCTTCTTGTGGTTCAGAACCTCATAACATGTTGAAGTGATTGCCTCTTTGATCCCCTTCCATTTGCTCTTCATAGTGGTTCCTTCTCCATTGAGTAGATCATGAAAGACCTGGAACTTATTGCCGAGGACTATCTTGAATTCGTTGCGTTTTTCAGTATCCCGAAGTGAAGCCGTAATAAACATTTCTGAAATTGTCCTCACCATTGTCCAGTACTTCTTGGGTTTCAATTTCATCTTGACGACCAGCAAGTGATAATCTGATGCTATATCAGCTCCTCTCTTGGTTTTCACATCATCCATCGTCCACTTGAACTTTTTGTTGATGCAGATATGGTGAAGTTGGCTTCGCGCAGTGTGATCCGATGAAATCCATGTGGTTTTGCGAATGCGTTTATATGGGAAAATAGTGCCGCCTATGACCAGTTTATTGAAGGCACATAGGTTTACAAATATCTCTCCATTTTCGTTTCTTTCTCCCAGTCCGTGTCGTCACACGATGTCTTCATATTCGGTGATGTCCATCTCAACCTTGGCATTTAGATCTCCCATCAGAATGGTCAGGTCCTTTGTTAGGCACTTCTCGACGATTGACTGCAGCCTATCGTCGAAATGATCTTTAACGTCCTCATTGTAGGCGCATTGCATTGGATGACGTTCATTGTAGTGCCCTCTTTCTTTGTTTTGAAGGAGGCTTTGATGATCCTTAGTCCATGAGATTCCGATCCCATTAGTGCACTTTGTGCTTGTTTGGACAGCATCAATGCAATTCCTTGTGTATGTGGGGCATTTTCTTCTTCATGGCCGGAGTATAACAGAAGCTCACCTGAAGCTAGTCGTTGTTGTTCAACTTGCGTCCAATGTGCTTCATTGATCCCAAGCACCTCTAGGTTGTGTCTTCTCATTTCTACAGCCATTTAGAAGACTCTCAAAGTCTCCCACATTGAACGAGCATTCCATGTTCCTATATAATTGGTTGCACCTATTATCAGAAGGAGCATCGGCCTTGTGACCTTCGAAGTAACTCGACTTTCATCATGAAACGTCATAATTCTTCTACATGAAGACCTTCTGACTCTCAGGTTAGCGTTCGTTGGCGCTTTATTTTTCTACGTGATGAGTTCGCTAACGCCATGTCCAACCCTCATTTATCCGAACCTGGGACCGGCAGTAGCCCGCGGAGGGACTCCAGGCTGAGTTAAATACCACTCACGATATGTTTTGAATAATACCGTTTTGTGTGTCACGTCTGTTGGATAACTTAAGTAAAACTCCCTGTAGTATTGGATTTTGACACATTTCACTTTATAGTCAATGAGCAGTTGATGCGTTCTCACAGTTGGTTAAGTAGCACAAGATATATTTAATGAATACAGTTTTGAGTGTTACGTGTGTTATGTAATTCAGGTTTATCTTCCGCCACTGATGTGTTTTAAGCTATTTCACTGAATAGTCAATAGACATTTCACTAATTATGACACTTCATACTAGAGTAAGTAAGTTATTCATTCTCACAGTTTATACTGCAGTAGTCACTCATATGGTTTGGCGGAATAAGTGTTTTGCTCATAATACATTTATTTAACACGGAAGGGTTGGGGGAACACTCAAGGGCACATTGAGTCGGGATGACAGCTGAGCATAGAATTAGTTGGGGAATACTGGTCGGCGGCTTATTCTTCTTCATGAGGGTCGATTTTGGTAAATACCACTCACGATATGTTTAATTAATACAGTTTTGCGTGTTACGTCTATTGGGTAACTCAGGTTGAAATCTCTGTAATAATGTAATTATCACATCTCGTCCTATAGTCAATAAGTAGTTTATTCATTCTCACAGTTTATATTGGAGTAGTCATTCATATGGTTTGGCGGAATAAGTGTTTTCCTCATAATACATTTCTCTAACACTGTTTGATCAGTCTCTATGTGGTATATTGTTTCTCAGTTGTGCTGAGCTTCAGACATCGCCTTCCCTCCTTATGTTAGGGGAAGATACAAAAATATGGCAAATATTTGTTTATTTCTTATGTTTTGTAAATTCGTTCCGTTTACTTATCAATTAGATCTGCTTTAGTGTTTAATGAACCTCGTTTTCTGTGTATCGCACTATATTACTCGCTAATTATAAGTAGATCGATTCAATTTTAAGCATGTAGCTATCTATGAATCTCTTCTTTGTGATATGTCATATAATTGTGTATTTATATGAATCCATTACATTCAAATCATTTATTAGTACATTTGAATCTCCCTAATGTTATTGATAGGAACCTTATGTTTTGTAAAGTTGTTCAAAGTACTTGTCCATTCCATCAGTTTAATTGCTTAACCGACTTCGTTTTGTGTATATCGCCATAAGCTACATGCACGCACTGGCAAAACCGATGGCAGAACGGAGCAGGGGAATGATCGAGTAAGTGTTCTAGGTGAAATGTTCATACGAGTAAGGCTGTACCAGTCCCAACGAATTAAGCAAATAATGTGAAACTCGGTGATCGATCTAGACAAATTCATTCAAGCGAAAAATTCACCCAAATCACTGAGTATACAAAACGTCATTTAAGAAGAGTGGGAGTTTTAAAATATCACAGTTATGGTCATTCAAATGATAGTCGGACTAATATCTATGAATATTGATCGTGTGATGAATAAATAGGAAACTGGTTTAAACTCGTTGAAAAGGTCGATAGACCACTTTAAACTACATTTAAAATTCAGTTTATCATGAACCACTCTGATATGCTTACACAAGTAATTCATAATTTCGTGAAAATCATACTATCTATCATCTCACTTTCACGAAACCTGTCTTAGGTCATGAATTAATTGTGAATGAATTCACTTTATTCGTAAATTACTGAGATGATTTCGTTGATGCGATGAATACCTAACACATCCACTGTAGAACGAAGCATTTTATATTGTGTTTAAATCTCATTTATTTATACAATATAATCACATTGTGGATACTTCGGATTTGAGTACGTGCTTGTGACTTTCGAAATTGTAGACTTGTCAGAATTGGAAGTATTTCGTTAGATTATTTCAAATTCACAAATGACTTACTTTGATTGTATTTGTTCATATGAGATTCATTTATAAAGCAGAATGTAAATAATGAAACCATTTTAATTTCTGTATGCCTTAGATGCATGGTCATTTCCAAGAACACAACTAATCAGGCACATTTAGACGGATTTAATACTACACTTATCAAATTCTTAAATTTTCACGTATCACGAAAGGTACCGCTCAGAGATTGAACAATATTTACACGAATATATTGCAAAGACTTGTTTCGCCTTTGCATGTCAGGTGAATACTTGTGTTGTTTTTGAGCCCTATGAGCATGATATTTCAACGGATACTCGCAAAGGTTGATCCACGAAGCGTCATCCACGCTTACTTTATGTAGTAGAGAACATCTCAGCTTGTTCTAGTGAGCTGAAATGATGTTTAGTGATTTTCACGTAGACTAATTGAAAGATGACTGATAACGTCATTGGACTCTTGAATATATACTTGCTTAGTCAAACGCTGACGAGTACATTAATCTGAGAAATCTATTCATTTTGTTATTAACATGAACATGGCATGAGATAGTGTACTTTTCCAAATGTGGTCAGTATTAGATACTGTAAGCTTGACACTGTAATCTCTGTAAATTGCATGAATCAAAAGAACAGAAATTCTTTCACGCGAAGTCGTCCATATCAGGTGAACCATGTTAGAATCACTCTGATATCCACTATGAGATTTGGCGCGCTCTGTGGGAGTGGCGTTACGACAAGCAATTGATGGTCGGCAATGAATGTAGTTAAAGTCCAGGGCAGTCGATAGAAGATGTCAGCTTAAACATGTTAGTTTGTCCTCCTCGATAGTAATGCCATATATATTCTGGAGGTAAACGTGGTGACGTAGCACAAAGTTGTATGTTCCTCAAATAACCCAATCTCTCTGTTGTAGGCAAATTTTCTGGAAGCCGATGCAAGAATTTTATTGATTTTTCTGCAATTTTTTAGATGTATCTCCCTAATCTTTTTATAGTTTCAAGAAATCTGTTCTTATTTATTGACAAAAACCTCGACTGTTTACAATTTTGGATGTTTCCTCAGACTATTTGACAACTTTGTGGGAATTAATCCATGTTCTTCGTTCAAACTCCAACACTACGGCTATTTGTAGATATTCAGCACGATTCCTAGTTACACCAACTGCCACATTCGTAATCCACAGACTTACCGTTTAACAGAAAAGCTAGCGATTACGCATGCGTTCTGTTTAAGTACATAAGGTTGATGCTGAACTTTCATTCACAGTGTCCTACACAAAGAAAATGACGTTACTCTTCAGAATTACAAACGCAGTGTCAAAATATCAAAACTGCTTATAGTAGACAAAGCAATGCCTTATGTCATGGCAATCGTCTAACCTTTGAATCCATAATGCCTTTCGGAAGGTTGATCACGTACGAATGGTATAACAATATTGCTTTCTGAATAAAAAGCTTACAGGTAGGTCTGTTAACATTTACGAAGCCAGCTGAAGAGAAGTTACATATGGAATAATTATTTCAGTACACATGTTTATCAGAAATAAATATAAAATCAGAATTATTTATGATTCACAAATATTTTCACTAGTAAACTATGAAGGTGCTGAGAAGCGACAGACTGGAATCAATACGGAAAGCGTTCATGAATAGTGAAGTTTAGTCATTTGTGATGGAACAATTAGGGTATGACTACTTAGGCTCACTTATATTTCATCAAATTAAAGTGAACAACTGAGAAACAGGTGCAACTGTGGCTTTAGCCTCATATGACACTGAATGATCAAAGTGATGTCAATGTGGAATGGATTTAAACGAGCTGCAAGTTTGGAATTGTGTGTGTTTTCAAAATTTCGTAAGGAAAGCAATGTTTTAATGCCACTTGACATTTCTTTATCATAATCATTTTATTTCATTTTCAGTGTTATAACTTTTGTATTCGTGTGGACCTACATTTAGCATAACTGTCCAGTTTCGCCTGCAAGAGGGTTTCTCCATAGGAATGAAACCGATTCACGTTCACAGACATGAGTCAGAAAGATATTGAACACACATCCCGCTTAACCATAAGAAGACATAGTTAAACAAAATGTTCTGTTCTACAGACATGTATGGATTGAGGTTACCTTCCCACCGTCATGTTTGCTGATCAGTAAGGCCACTCCCCACCTTTTTGTGCTGTGAGGCTCTCTTATATTGGTGGTGTATATGAATATTGTTTTAATCAAAGCTCTGTGTTGGCATATGTGCATACTGTGATTATTGACTTGAGTCACAAGAAATATAAGCAATGATGGATTGTGAACAGCTGTGGAATCCAGAACGCGAGTTTCGTTCTAATTGGAACTTGTCGGCAGGATGTAACTGCAATTCAGAGTTGACGTTCACTCAGAGACCCGAACATACGTCCGAAATTCCACTACAAGCTACCATTCTTGCTTGCTTGTAGACCATTAGTGTTAATATATATATAACAAAGGTTTATCCACAGAACTCAAAGTATCAATCAGAAGTTTGTAGTGGCAAATAATTCCCGAAGTTCAATAATTCGACATTTGCTGCTGACCGCATTAGTTTAGATGGATTCGCCTAGCTTAAGGCATTGGGTAACGCATCTTCATATCTCTTAGCTTCTGATTTCACTGAGTTGGCACGTTTCGATTATAAATGGTGTTGCTGGTTAATAATAATAATTTTATATTCTGAACAAATAATAATTACAGAATTCACGCCAGTTTACAGGCATGAACAATGTGATATAAATAATAACGTTAGACGTGCAGAACAAACATGTGATAAAAGAAAGTTTTAAGTATATTAGTTCATTAGTTGTTTAAAAAGTACATATATTACAGCGATCCAATGCATCAGCCGGGAATTTTTAATATTTCTTAAATGGACTGCCTGTTGATTTATGAACGGAGAGTAATTAAGGTCAATTCGTGTGCCAGATCGAAATAATGATAATTATCTACAACTAGAGAAATGAAAACGAAAACAGAGAGCACGGAACAACAAAAAAGTAATTACCAAAATATATCAATCAGGTTTACCTAAATGCGTGTGTCATGTGACACAGTGATATACTGGTTATGTTATTCAAATTAGTTAAACTTGCTGGGGACGGTGTTAACATAAATTGACAGCAAGTAGGTGGTTTTACTTAGAGGATTCACTAATAAAGATGGCTAAACATTTAAAGTTCCTAAAATATCACTTGTGGAATGAGATACACTTACCGGTGGCTAGAACATTTAATGCATTTTCAGAGGAGCAGTCTGCATCGATGCAGCGAACAAATAATGGGAGTGATTTTATCTTGCGGATAGATTGTGGTAGGTTATTCCAGAGTCTAGAAGGTTTACAGGTGAATTAATTCATATAAAGAGATGATTTAGTATAAGTTTGTTTCACTAGTGCCAAGGAATTACGGGTGTCACAATGAGAAGTTTCTGTATATTGAATCGCGTGATTGGATGTAAACGATAGTTTATGAAGTAGTTTGAAGAAAAAGATAAGATTTAGTTTGAGTCGCCTCCTCCATAAAAGGTCTAGGTCAAGTTTATTACATCTCGAATTATAAGTTAGGGTACAATAAGCTCCAAGAATACGAAGTGCAAGTCGTCTCTGTACTGATTCTAGCCTTAATTTATCCTTTATGAGCGCACTACTAAAAATAAACGAGCAATATTCTACAAGAGGTCGAGCACAAACTTTTTACATTAGAATACGTGACTCAGTGTTGTGAAGATTTCGAGTTATGTAACCTATTAGACGTTGAGACTTAGAGGCCTGTTTTAATATATGTTCTGTAAACGACAAGTCTTGGGAATATCTAAGTCCTAAGTCTACTACTGTATGTAACCTAGATAACACTTCTCCATTTATGGTAATGTCTAGGTTGAGTGATGTATCGCCGGAGCATATCTATCCACATTTAGCCGTATTAAGCTCCAGTTGTCGTTTTAAGCACCACTGTGCTACCTTGTTAAGCTCCATGCTGATGCAATTTTGCATATTTTTCAGCTCATGTGGAGAAAATGACTATACTATTTTAAGATTATCTGCATATGGAAGGGGCTTACCGACACAAAAACGTTTACAAATATCATTGATAAACACTAAAAAGAGCAAAGGACCTAAGAAACTACCTTGTATTACACCACTACTTACAGGGACAGCGTTAGACAATGAAGAGATAATTTTAACTATTTGATGTCGACTGCTGAGAAAGGAATCAAGCCAAGCAAGCAGAGGATTTTGAACCCCATAAGTTGCGAGCTTACCTATAAGAAGTTGGTGGCTAACCATGTCAAAGGCTTTAGAAATGTCCAGATATAGCACTAAGACTAGATATCCTTGGCTACGTAGAGAATAGACTAAATTAAAGGAGTCAAAATGACATGTCATGCAAGAACGATTTCTAAGAAATCCATGCTGAGTATCATTGATAAATTTTCCAGCAAGTAAATAATTGGAAAGTTCATCACTTATAATTTCTTCCATAATCCTAGAAATAACTGGAGTAATATTTATTGGCCCGTAATTGTTCATGTCAGTCTTATCTGCAGATTTGTAACGAGGTATGATGTACGCGGTTTTCTAACAGTAAGGGTAAAAACCGGTTTCCATAGAGAGAGTAAACAGCTTTAGAAGAAGAAGTGGAATATCTGGACCACCATATTTGTAGAGAAATGATAAAATCCCGTCTACTCCATGACCTCTCGAAAGCTTAAGGGTATTTATAACCTTATTAATTTTCATGCATGTGAAAGAGATGGATTTTATTGAGCTGCTAGTCACGCACATAACTCTTGAAGCATAGCCACTTATGTTTTTTATACAATTCGCGAATATCCTACTGAAAAGGTCGACCATGGTTTTAGAGTCGTATATAAAAGTGCTATTATGCTGGATGCATGGTATATCAACATTTCGAGTTGATTTAGTGCGTTTATTGAAAAGGTCAGTTAAGTTTTGTATTTTCGAGTTAGTATTAAGGGCTAACAGCTCCTTATTAATGGCTTTTAACCTATGTTTCCCTTTAATTTGATTAAAAATTATTGTTATTTGTGCAACTGCTGTGAAGTCGTTTGACTTAAAATAACGATTCTGTAGGCGTTTAAATATATTACGATATTTAGCTGGTATATATAATTCGTAAGGTTTACTAAACCTGTACGTTTTAAGAGGTACGCTGGAATGTAAACAAGAGTTAACTATCAGATAGAATTCGTCGATAGCATCCATAAGACTATTACATGAAAAAAAGTTATCCCAGTCTGAAAGTTGAATCAATGAATGCAGGAGGTCCCAGTCAGCATGCTTATAGTCTCTATATTGACAGGTTTTTTGAATGGGTGGGTTATAAGAGAGATAGATAGGGAGAGCGCAAACTACTATCTTATGGTCACTGCTTTCAAATTCATCATATACTTTTGCAGATAGTGGGATAACATCTCTACTAAATATTAGATCGAGTATACTATCACTTCTAGTTGGGGTACGAACCCACTGTGACCAGCAGTGCATGTTAATGGTTGCCGAGAACTCATCATTACTTGACTGACAACTACCGGTACTCCAGTTGATCACAGGATAATTGAAATCCCCAGTGATAACCTTAGCATTAAAGTTTAGAGAGGATGCATGTATGAATGCACTGACAATAAGATCATTCCCACTCTTCGGACTATCAGGAGCTCTATATATACATCCAAGTAGTAGACTATGATTCAGGGTGTTGACTGATATTCATTCTGATTCTGGTAAACTATTCAGGACACTATCTTCAACTTTATTAGTTGTTAGGGTATCCAAAGCATAAATAATTGTTGAGGACGATAGATCCCCAAACTCATATTTTTAAATTTTATCTTATCGATTAAATGTTAGATATTCTTATTGGGGTCAATTGATGAATTATCGATTAAATGCGCAAATAGGTCAATTGATGAACTCGTTGATTAATGTTTAAAAAATTTCTATGACAATATCGATTGTGAATAATTGTATAAATACGCTTGATTGTGTGCTTGACTTGACTTGTTATCTACTGTTTGTCTGTAGAATACACTTTCTACACCTTACCCAGACTTCTTGATCAAGTTAGCAGAGTTGGGGACAACGAACCAGAATAGCTATCGAGTCGCTGAATCATTGATCCTTCGTTCATTCGAGTAAAACGCATCAGTAATAGCATTCAAGCAATAACGAAACATAACAATAATACAACCACCTCCTCGCTTAGTTTCTCTGTCGCAACGATAAAGTCGATAGTTCTGGATATTTCATTCTGAATTAGATACTCTTGAGAGCACCATGTTTCAGTGATAAGTATGAAAGAAGGTTTGGCTAGAAAAGCTAATTTTCTCAAGGCTGAAATTTTGTTCAGAAGTGAACGTGCATTGATAAGTAATAAGTTTGAAAAGGGAGTGTGGAGTGTTAAAAAACCGAGAGCTTCCCTAATGATGTTATGTAGTTTGGATTGGCATAGACTGTGGTTTATTATGTTTGACTGATCGTATGAGGTATCGCTTGAACAAACTGTATTGCTAATGGGACCGGGGATTTCTGACGGCCAAAAAAATCATTATTTTCATAAAGTGGGTTAATTTGTTGAACTTGATTAGGCGGACAGTTAAGACAGGCACCTGCCGGTTGGGGTTGGGTTGATGGTGCATAACCTAGTAATCCATCTTGCCCAATGGGAAAGTGCTAAGAATAGTTATGTCTTACAGGTTTATTATTTAAAGCGTTCGATGTTGAGTAACTTAGTAAACCATCTTGCCCAATCGGAAAGTGTTGAGAATAGTTACGTCTTACAGGTATGTTATTTAAAACGTTTGAGGATAACCATAGGGTGCGTTGGTTCACTGTGGTCTGTCCAATATTCGGCCTGCTTACATAATGATTGCAGTGGCCATCTTGTGAGACATTTGAACCAAGCCTGCCCTTATAACACCCCCTACGATGCGTAAGGTAAAGCATGGTGTCGGGAAGTACAGTCTTATTTTTATTTGGTAGGGTCGTCGTAGTATTTTTGATATTGGGTCTAGAACCAGAAGGTTCTGTGCTTACATTCTTCATACATGGCAAAGTTATTTTAATCTTGACAGTGTTTTTAAGAGTTGTAGCACTAGAACTAAGTACTTGCTCATGGGCTTCTATTGGTAAACTGGGCAATATCGGATTAGTGACGTCATTAGATGTACATTGGCTATCAAATGTCACTACAGACATAACAGGCAAATTAGCATTCTTTGTCGGTATATCAGAGTACTGGAGAACATGAGATAGGGTAGCTGCATCAGTGGATCCAGCAGCTGATGCATGGTGGTTTGTTGTGATCTCAACACCTTTATTTTCGTTCAAGGTACGTTTTTGCGTAAGCCTTTGATTGTTGGTCTTATCTGAGACTAAATTTCGTAAGCGCGCAGATTAGCCGCCCGGATTCTTTTAACCGTTCAGCTAATATATATAAGTCGAATCTGAACAAGACCGGGCACGGGTATTTCTGATGCTTTTTATTAAGTCGAATGCATTGGCATGGACTTTCTTGAAGGTTAGATGCTTTTAATATCTAATTCCTTACAGTTTTAATGGGGATTCTGTCAGGTATATTAGACACAATCATGTTATTACGAGAGACTATTCGCTTGGTAACTTCATTAGCGATAAAGTCGATAACAGATTCTGCTTTTATGATGTGATCAAGTTCCGCAGGAACGACATCTTTTGACAGGAGCAGCTTGAGGGGTGATAATGTTTTTATTTCTTGTTTCAAATCAACATGCTTTGATAAAGAGCTAGCAAGTGACGCAACTTTAGAACGCATGTCGGTTATTTGTTTAAAGATAGTGTTTAATTCACTCTTAATATTATCGATACTCTTTGATCTTAATGTGGAACTCATTATTAAATTAGAGACAGGGTCATCCGGCATCAGATGTGGTGTAAGACCTATCCTAAAATTATCAGCTTCAAAAGAAGTAACAGAACATGGGGAATAGGTAATAACAGACTTATTATTATCTGAAGTATAAGGGCTTTTCCGGGCTCGTTTATTTGGCAGTCGACCCATATCGCTTTAAGTATTGATTTTAAAGCTATTTATGAGTTATAAACCAGGATTCGACGATATTTAAACAATATAAATTAGATACCGTGTTATCGTAACGCAAACTTCGAACATACCGTAAAGGTGTTGTCAAACTGCTGATGTCTGTGTCATCTTCAAAATTTATTGGATTGATGTTGAAGGCCTAATTTTTGCAACACTATCAATGGTAGTGGAGATCAAAAAAGTAAGTTTGTCCAATGGTTACGAAAATGGAATATGAGGCATAACGATGGGAAACGAGTAAAGCATTATTTGAAATGCAGTGTCAGATTCCAGTGGCCATTCAAAGGTCGATTAATTGTAGTTTGTGACATGGCCACTTGGTGCCAATCGGTTAGATGCTGGATAGGCGTCGTTAAATTCAGCTTCATTTAGGTAAGCTCCATCGAACATGTGGGGAAGTCTGAATTGGTTCATAAAGTAGTTTACAAAAGATTTGAACTGAGCAAGCGTCTGACTTGGTCGGATGTCTACTGACAACCTATTCCAGATGCTTGCATATTGTGTGACGACAAAAGCTGAGTTCAACTCGCTTGATGTTATTGACATCTTTGGTACAAATCCTTGATCCGAAGGTTATAGTTACTATTTCGGAAAATTTTAACTTTTCAAAACGTACTGTATTATATGTATATGTAAAAGGTCTTAACCACAAAGAATAAAGTTTCCATGCTTTACATCTATCTTTATGTGGTCAGAGGTGAGAAATCTTATAAAATGGCGTTGTGCTTTCTCAGTTTTCTGTCAATCAATTGAATGCATGCAACTAAATAAAATTGGGGATTGCTCTTTAAGAGGCCAAACAGATAACTTATAGAGGGTAATTTCTGATTTCTTTAAGTAGAAATTACGGTTTGTTGAGTCTAGAGCTTATATTTTTGAGGTGCCGCGTACAAGTTGAGCACTTTGTGTGACCAACGCTCTGCCGTTTGTTTTAATTTCATTCATGTGTCTCATACACGTTACAAAATTTCTCCGGACTAAGTACAGTACATTTCCGATCCGACGATCTATGGTATCTGATTCCCACGTCCTATTAACATGATACGATTTGGCAAGTACACTTTCACACACCTGGAAGCTATGAATGGGAATACGGTATTCACGTTTGATCCAAGCTAAGGTGTGGAATGAAGAATAGCTGTGTAGGTGGGTTAGATGCGCACCCTCACCTGGTTGGAACCAAGATAAAGTGAGTGGGTAAAATGATGGTTCTAAATTTGAAATGTAGATCATTACCTAAAGAAAAATGACCACCCAGCCAATCAATCAATAACTGTTCAATTAATTGAATCTAAACTACAATGAATAAGGAATTTCACAAAGCTTATAAGAAAATTACCGATCGCAACAAATAAAACTTATTCTATCCCTTCTGGATAGATCAAGTACAGATTTGTTCGAAAGATAGCATTTGGTTGCTTTGTAACACAGTGTTTTGAATTCTGGAAGAGTGCTTCAATTCACAATCAAAAATGCAAAATCTCAGTCTGTGCAAGCAACACAATCAAAAAGAAGGACAAACGAATATGGCTACCATCAAGACTAAGTATCAAGTTAAGCAACGAAAATGCAGTTCAAGAAGAAACACCGAAACTTGGTGAAAGCGTAAGAAAAATAAAAACTATAATGAAATACAAAAATTACCAACTCAAATGGAATCAAAAGGACTAACAAAATGTACAACCAAAGGAATCAATAGCAACAAACGGAAAGTGTATACATGGAGGGAGTTTCACACACAAAACCTTGAAAATCGATCTTACACCGGTCTTCGAAATCTCTCCATACAACACAAACCACCTTGATGCCTATGGTCGTGATTTATTTTATTACATACTCTACACTAGAGGAACGAGTAGAACTTACAACACTACGCCTGCGAGAGAAGGAAATATGAAGTAAGTTTACGATACATCAAAAAAACCAGCAGGGAAATACTGTAAACCAGAGAGACCAGTCATGGACAAAGAAGGCAGGCCAATCACTGAAATTCAAGAACGGCGGAACAGATGGGTAGAATGCTTTGAGGAACTCCTGAATAGGCCGACTCCAATGAATCCATGTCCAGTGGATTCGAAGCAGCTCACACAGATCTCCCTATAGATGTCAATCCATCAACGACGAGAGGAATCAGAATGGCCATCGGACAAATCAAGAGGAGAAAAGCAGCAGGACCCGACAATATATCAGCTGAAGCACTGAAGTCACACGTCGAAGTAACTGCAAGCATGTTTGACCTTCTATTCAAAAAGATCTAAGAGTAGGAACAATGACGATGGACTGGAAAGAAGGACACCTCATCAAGATTCCAAAGAAAGGAGATCTGAGCAAATGTGAAAACTACAGAGGCATCACACTACTGTCAATACCAGGAAAAGACTTTAACGGAGTGTTGCCTAAGCGAATGAAAGACTCAGTAGACGCTCAACAAGCTGGATCCCACGGGGCTCGATCGTGCACACACCGAATTGAGACAGTACGGATCATCGTCGAACAATCACCTGAGTGGAACTCTGCAATGTACATCAACTTCATTGATTATGAAAAGGCATTTGGCAGTGTAGATAGGAGAACGTTATGGAAACTTCTTCGACACTACGGAGTTCCTGAGAAGATTGTCAACATTATCCGAAACTCATACGACGGACTACAGTGCAAGGTCGTGCATGGAGGACAGCTGACAGATACATTCCAAGTAAGGACCGGAGTCAGACAAGGCTGTTTACTCTCTCCCTTCCTATTTCTTCTGGTGGTCGACTGGATTATGAAGACCTCGACATCTGAAGGAAAACACGGCATACAATGGACAGCTCAGAACCAATTAGACGATCTGGACTTCGCAGATGACCTAGCCCTCCTATCACGTACACACGAACAGATGCAGATGAAGACAGCCAGTGTAGCAGCAGTCTCTGCATCAGTAGGCCTCAGCATACACATGGGGAAAACCAATGTCCTCAAATACAACATGGAGAACAGCAATCCAATCACTCCTGATGGCGAAACTCTGGAAGATGTAGAATCCTTCACATGCCTGAGAAGCATCATCGATGAACGAGGAGGTTAAGATGCAGACGCAATGGCGAGGATTGGCAAAGCAAGGACAGCATTTCTACAGTTGAAGAACACATGAAACTCAAAACAACTTTCAACCAAAACAAAGTGAGAATCTTCAATACGAACGTCAAGGCACTTCTACTGTACAGAGCTGAAACTCGGAGAACTACAACAACCATAATCAAGAATGTACAAGTATTTGTAAATCTTTTTCTACGCAAGGTACTCGACACCCATTGGCCGGACATCATCAGCAACAGCCTTCTGTGGGAGAGAAAAAACCAGCTTACAGCCGAAGAGGAAATTAGGGAAAGACGATGAAAATGGATAGGACAAACATTACGCAAATCATCAACGTGCATCAACAGGTAAGCCTTAACTTGATATCCTGAAGGAAAACGGAAAAGAGGAAGTTCAAAGAGCACATTACATTGAAAAATAGAATCAGATATGAAAAGGATGAATAACAACTGGAAAGAGCTGGAAAGGATGTCCCAGGACAGTGCTGGATGGCGAATGCTGGTGAGCGGCTTATGCTTCTTCACGAGGAGTAACAGGCGTAATTAAGTAAGTAAGCGAATCTTTCTGCATAGACATTCGACTGAGAATGGTACGAAGGAGATTGTGGAGGCAATATGCCATTTTCACTGCAAAGCCGGGTACAAGCAGATGACATAAACTGAGTGCTGTTGTCAGTCACCATTATCTCTAGAACCCCAAAACTATCAAACAATCCTGACAATTTTTTTGTCGTAATCTCTGATGTCGTTTTACGCATGTCATATACTTCTATCCATGTTGTGAAAGGATCGACAACAATCAAGTAACTTCAGCCTTGTATTGGTCCAGTGAAATCAGAGCATATTGTTTGCCAAGACTCATCCGGTTTTGACTATGTTTGTGGATCAGCTTTTGTTGGATTCTTTGCATCCTCCAGACGAGAGTGACAACTGCGACATTTTTGTTCTATATCATGCTGCATTGACGACCAGTATGCAGAGCTCCGAAGAAAAACACCATAATGACTAACCATTCCGAAGAGAGAACGTAAAGTTGATACGTCAGTCGGTGCTGGAATGGAATTGGTAGCCTCGACGTTTTCAGGATCAGGTTTCCTTCCGTTTTTATTACTTATGGATCTCAAACAGCGGACTTGCTCTATGTAGAACAAACGTTTTTCAGCACGTAATCGGAACCCATTTGTCTGCTATGCATCTGAGAACCGTATTCACCTTATTCTCTAAGTCAGTATAGTCTGTACCCATGATTCTTATGTCATTGAGATAGGCTGTGGTACCAGGCATATCTTGTAGCACAGTATTCATAACTTGTTGGAAGATTGAAGGGGTGGTATTTGCTCCAAACGGAAGTCTGTTATATCGGAGCAACCCTTTATGAGCGTTTATTGCCAATAATTCTTCCACTCTTCCACTAATGGAATCTGAAAATAAGCTTCTTATAGGTCCAGCTTTGCAGACTTCGGATGTGGCCTTTTCGAATAATGAAAGATTTTTGCAATATTTCAATCCTAAATCGCAGATCCTAAACAGATGTTGAAATTCCAACTTGTTGAGATACGATTTTATCTTTGGACTGAACGTTCTCAAACACATTTATCCAGACTTTTCGTTATGAAGAGGGAGAATTCATGCATCACATCAGTTTCGATGTTTATCCAGATAATATCGTATAATACAGCTGAGGTTTAAACTGGGACGTGTGTCGGATGCATGCACTACGTCAATGTCGTCAACTGGTCGATAGCATTCGATCTGCACTAATAAGGACTAGACAAGCATGAGATTGATCACCACCCAGTGATCAATCAATTGTGATTACATCTCAGTCCTACAGGAGGTTAGTCACGGCTCGGATAGCTCAGTGGTAACGTCTCTGACTGTGAAGCTGGGTGACACGAGATCGAATCCGCCAGGGAGCACCAGTTCCCTCAAGATTACAGGTACACCTTGCTGACGAGTGCCAAGTAGCACGAAACCCGGGTCCAGGGTTTCCTGTTGACTACCTCCAACCACCATCTAATCTCATTACATAGTGCCCGCAGTGTCGAGTCACCTAGACTGGTGGCCACATTGCAACATGATCGATAGCATTCGATCTGCACTAATAAGGACTAGACAAGCATGAGATTGATCACCACCCAGTGATCAATCAATTGTGAATATTTTAAAGGCTGGACATGAATGTCAGAAATCCCTAAATGTAATGAAACTAGCCGGTATTCCATCATAACCACAAACGAGAGAAGGTTTTAATGAGCTTATTGAACCTCTCAAAATACTCGGAGTGCACTACAAGTCTGCTAATGTACACGAATGAAAACTGCTTGCTCTGCGTTTATTCTGATTACATCTATTGAATGCCTGAGCAAATGGTTTGCTCAGCATGTCACACAGCTTTGCTGAATCTCTTATATGTACATCAATAACTCTTAGGACAGTAGGAATATTAGAGTTCCTTTAGAGTACAGGGATAATCAAATTAGATAAATCGCAAATCGATCTACCGATTGAAATATTGGTTTGTTCGATGTTCATGCAATTGAGATTCACGGATGATTCTTTATAATAGGTCAATGATCTTTGGTTGCTCCACAGCAAATATCCTATAGCAACTCACGTGTAATTGAGTTTGTTCACATTTAAGTCGTTTAAGTATTTTGTTTATTTAACGGACCGAGTCATCCATACACCAACAACTTATCTATAGCATTGTATTTTTATAATTGTTGCGAATGTATGAACATGTTTGCTTGAGCATTGCTTACTAAGTACGCATATATTCATCCTGCTAGCCTCGCTATTAGTTGCATAATTGATTCTATGATTCATTCAGTTTCCTATATATATATATATATATATTTACATTTATTCCTATACACATATAGACTCTTAGTCGTCCATATCACGTTTACAGTTCTAGTGGGATATCCCCACAGCAAGTGCATCCTAAACGCCTACCGAGTCCTAATCTCATATTGCGCTTTTTTATTCCTATTTGGCTTCGTTCATATAAATAACTCTCTGTACTATCCACCAATACCCAACGTATCGTCGAACTTGGCACAAATCCCTGTAGCACTGCCGTTGTGATTTATTGAGTTGAGACGCGATATCTGCTCTGTGATCTAGAAGTTTAGTGGCCCAACTTGGTTCGGTCCATGAGTTCAACAAACGTTTTGACCACAAATACGAGCAATGTTGAGTCGTACATCAATAAATTCTAAGAAAAGTGAGCGGATGTTTCAAGCGAAGATGAATACTGAAAACATTAGCACTTGTTTGACCATAACGACTTTCCACTTATTGTGTTTCATACGTTAAACTTCAAGGTAATTTTTAATGATTAACCACGGATATCTCAGTGCAGATTTATTCATGTGGTAGATGCGGACTGAAGAATGTAGTTATCATTATTAGTTATAAATTAGAATGCAGAGAAGCAAATTACAGACATGTCACATGCAGCCTGTTTTACTTTCTATATTCCAACATGATAATGAAATCAGAATGACCTGTCATCATTCCATCAACCAACAATTTGCTTGGCGGTTCCAAGATTCGAACCAGTAGAAATGTAAGTTCTGACATCTGAACCGTGGGCAGATAAACAATTCTTCATGTCTTCAATCCAGTAGCTTAAGTTGCACCGTGAATGGTTTTAGTCATGATGCGCTTTGTTTCAATTTTTAAATATTTCGTCAAACTATGATCTGACTTCACACTTACACCTCTGCTGCCACTGAGGTTTTGAAGTTTTACTGGAACGCTCAACAATGAGTTCATTTCATTATCTGATGTGATCTGTTTAGTGCAATAAATTTCACAATATGCCGGAGAACCATGTCTTTAATGCTTCTGTCAGGTCTATGCTCCACGAAACTCCACTAACCTTACGTATGAACGGAGAAGTGTAGCAGTCACAGCTTAACAACGAATTGAAAACGCTGACATTTTCCGTCAGCGAGTTGATAGCATCAGTGAAATTCATTTGTCCAATAGACGGAAAGTTAACTCGTAATTAGTGCTATCTATATTCAGCTGACTGACCCAAGTGCTTCAATCTACAACATAAGTTCCAATTTCCATTACCAACAAGTACTGGGTTCGAATAGGTGATGTTCTCTAAATACTACTTTCTGCTAAAGACATTCAAACGTAGTTCAATAACCTCCTTCTCGTCGTACCTTTATCCATCTTTACTACATCCAGTTATTTGACTGTTATAAAATAACTGGTTTAATGAGTACGAAAAAAATAATGAAGAAATTCAAAAGGTATAGTTTATATTGATTATATGTTTCACCAATATTACCATGGCGGTCAACAACAAATAAGAATTCAAAGCTTGATAATAATAATAATAATTTGTGTTTTCTTCAATTTTACATAATTCCTGGATGCATTCTAGCGACTTCTTCAATCGATCCAAATTTCTTTATCAAATCCCTTAGCTTCATCATGTCCGACAGTTGATTCATCTTAGGGTATGGTATGTTAGCTGGTATATCCACATTCAAGAATCTACACAATGGTTCCCAACCATCTCCAAGTCTATGTATCAGAAGACGTGTAGGTGGTATATTTTCTTGAAGAGTTTCAATATGTTTTTCGTAACATTCAAGTAACATTGCATCATCATCAAAATCAATATCTTCCTTCTGAAATGCTAGTTTTAGTGAATCAGTAAGAAGCTTATCCCATTCAAGTGGGACTCCTGCAAGTCTTTTCGCTTCCTCAAATTGCTTTTTACTCGGGTCATCTGATTTTGGCATTATAACTTGCCTGAAGCTGTTCAACCAATCGTACTTATCGCGTACTGTTAGCACAACCTATAATAAACGAAATATGTGGCATGTGAAAGTGTCGTTGTTATGGAAATAATACATTTCAAAAGTCATTCAAAGATGTATACCGGAACAGTATTTTGGTCAGTTTTAAAAATCACGTTTGTTTTAGCTATTGAGTAACCATTCGTGTTAACTTCACTCTCGAACTTCAGTGTTATAACTCGTTAAATATTAACTCGCAGCACACGAGTAAAAATATCTATCACAGTTTCACAGAGTTGAGATATTCGCGAATTTCGCAATGTTTAGCTTAAAAATAGAGTAGCGTCAGTGCGGTGTCAGTGAGCCCTAGAAATATCACTCACGGGGCTGAATATTTTCGGTACCGATTATCGTCCAAGTCATACACAATGAATTGACGTGTGCGATTGTGCATCTTCCACTCAGTTCTTATGTCTTTTCCTATAACACACTGCTTAAGCAATATTCAGCTTGTTCTATACAGTCATCAAAGTAACCTCAGCACCTCGATATCACAGTAAGCTAAATAAGGTCAGGTATCAACCTGAGGTGGAAATCTGGCGTCATATAAGTCACACCATTCCTGCATGACCCCAGATACCTCAACATTGACATAGATCACCGACATTGGTGGGTGAAGAGGCTGTTGAGTAGTGAGGAGAATGACATTTGTCAATTCAGGAAGTTCAAAAGTCCCCTAACTAGTAATTTCATTAACAAGTTACATCTTAGTTGACTTAGTTTACGCATCTTCGTTTGCCAAATGACGAAGTAATTGAATTTCCGTGTAGTTTGAAGTAAAATACTGTGTGAATAAGTAGGTGGCTACGGTATAGAAAAAACATCAGATGACTGATACCTGTTCTCAAACGTTGTGGTATATATCCATGTAACAAATAGGAGTTTCAGAAATATCAATAATTTGAAGTTATGAAATCCAGAGATTATAAGCATCCGCATGATATAAAACAGATATCTTACCTTCGCATATGGATGTATATTCATCAGCTCTCTGTAGAATGCACATGATGGAACATCAGTCACAGCTACATAACAATCCAATATCTCACTCAAATATCTGTGTATTTTATTCTCACAATGTGTCGTTCGTACCTCGTCGACAAGCATTTGCCATTTGGTAATGTCACATGGTCTGCCGGTCATAATTTCAAAACCATGATAACAAGGTTGAGAGAAAATTGTTTCCAATGCTTTTTTCATACTCATCGTTCCAGTTCTCGGTAGACCAGCTCCAATAACTAATAATGATGTTGGAGTTTCACACATAATTTCAACTGTGAAACGAGATAGAATTTAAAAACAAATAGACAAGGATCAGTGCATCATCATGTTAGATTTCAGTTCGAACATCAATCTCATTTTACCGATTAGTGAAACTTATTTCAAACTATCTTTGTAAACAAAGAAAAATTCCACACAAATCAAATGGTTATATACGTTCAACCATGATCACTGTTGATCAATATGATCTGTAATTCATGGCAAACATTTCATGACACTTATTCATGAGAGTGGAGAATAAAAATGACGAGAAAACATAACAAAATAAGAACGTTCATTATTTCTAGGATATTTATCAGCATATTACATTGCAAATAAATATCTGACTACACAATCGGTTGTTGAGAAACTTATATATATGAAGAAGAATAATGGTCAAACTAGACTAATTTGTATTTAAATAGAGGGCGTTACTGACGAAAATGAATGAAAGAAGTGTTAATAATAAATCACGGTAACTTCAAAGTGAGAAAAAGCTATTTTTGAACACAATGAGCTATTTTGAGTCTTTTGATATCCAAAACGTAAACATAACAATGGATTTGACCCAGACAGCCACAACGTAATTACGCGCTCGGATGACAATACAAAAGGATGACCAAAGTTTATCGAAATGTGTCAATGAGAAATCGGTACTACTACTACTACTACTACTACTACTACTACTACTACTACTACTGCTACTACTACTACTGAACAAAAGACGAACGAATCTCTTCTTAATGATAATGATAAAAATTTATTTCAAATTTACTGTGATAATTACGTATCAAATTGATCATCTTTCAAACTTTCTGTATTTGTGATAGAAGCTCTACCTTTCGGATTTGATTTCTCCGTCGTACATGACACGATTTCTGATTTATCGATAGATGATCAATTCGGAAGTCTCTATGATCGGTTGCTCCTTGTTGTCTCAATCACCCTAGATAAGCGAAATCGGTTTAAGATGAAGTTAATGGTTATTGCACACCACTTCCACGATTCTCGAATACCGGGACATTTTGACTTATAAATATTTCACCGCTGTTCTCCCAAATGCACAGTGGTAGTCTATTAATCCATTACGACCGATATTATCTATGCGTGCTTCTCATGCACATAAACTAGCTGAATGCTTAGTAAAATCGTTAAACCCGATTCGTAATAAACTATGAAGTTTTCCTTAAAAGATGCATTTCTATTAACTGGTATTATTGGAGACATTAATATCAAAGATAAGACTTTGCCTTTCTTTGATGTCAACTCTCCTTCTATGAATGTGTCGTTAACTTAGACTGTAGTGACTCACGTTTATCACGAGAACACGACTGGTTTAATAAAAACAATTATTATTATAACCAACTGTACCAGTGTTTATTTTAATGTGCTTTTGTTTGACTGTGCTAATGACAGCGATTTCGTGCTTCCATTCTTTTACTTACACTTCGATTGTAACTTCGCGCGAATTCGGTTACGTTCTGTAACCAAGCTTGTATCCTGGTACGATCTCGGTATCCTTTCGATGCCACGAGATCGCCAGCTAATAAACCTCGACTTGGTCCATTAATTGCCTTCTGATATTTGGCTTCTCGGGGATTTTATGGAGTCATTTGGAACGAGCTTCTAACGCTTTCTGATCTACTTGGCACGTGTTTCTTGGTAGCGGTGTTCATAGTTAACATCAACTCGACGCCACGCTACAAGTCTGTGGACCACCTTGCTGATTATATATCTGTAACAGCTAAGGTACTTCCTCAAATATTCTTGTTTCATTTTCTCACACTTTTATCTCACAAGCAAGTTGCAAACCATCAGCGATAGTTGTAGAAGAAATTGCATGCTACAAAATCAGATGACAAGCTAATTAATGAACAGACATGCATGGACTGTCGTCGATTGCTGACAGAGTTAGTGGTCATTGATTGTAATTCTCCCTTGGGCTGCGGAAACAGAACTGAGGTGTTTTTGATTGGTAGGTTAATCGAGCCGTTGTTCCTATGGAGGTCAATTTTAGGGGGAAGCTCATGTAACAGCTTGGGTTGATTGGTTAAGAGTTGACCTCAAACAACTAAGTATATACCGAAAAAATAGAGTTCAAACATACATTCACTCCCTTATTTTCTATAGACATCATATTTCCAATTATCTGATATTGAATGTTGAGAAGCTTCGTTTGTCTGAACGGAGAATCTCCTATTCGGTCACCATTGTCGAAATAATTACTTTCGTTATGTACTGGAAATATTCAGTTCATGTTTTAAGGTGGATATTTTTGACAAATTGCTCTGGGTAGCACTTTGAGGCATCTCTGACCTGATGTATATACGTCATAGGTTGAAAGTATGACGAGTACGCTCATAAGCGAAGCAACTTTGTATAGAATATGCATGGATGATATACAACTTATCTGTGATAGAGATGTTGAGGTTTCCCAGTTATTAGATAAAATCAACAGGGTACAAAACAATATCGTCATAACTTACAAAGCAGGAAATAATGATTAACTGTTTTTGGAGACATACTTTAGAGCTTGAGAAAGAATGGTAATATAAGACAGTCAGTTTACTGGAAACTAATTTGGATGGCCCAATACTTAAATTTCCACAGTTTCTGCCCATTGTAATACAAGTAATGCTTGATTGCGTGTCTCTTTATCAGGATTCAAATAATTTGCACTAAAGATACGGTTGAACAGGATGAAAAGTTGTTGACTAGCGCATTAATATCAAATGATTATCCACTAAAGTTTGTTAATATGTGCAAAAGTCGATAAACGCCATTACCTCTTGTTTATTCGGTTGCAAGGAAAACGTTTATAACTATCTACCATGTACAGGTAAATTCAACAGTACAGTTTTAAGACAGTGATTAAAAGCAGCCATCGAGTAGATCTATTATGCCACTCAATTAGTTGTGATTGGAAAGTCTGAGACCATGATTCCGAATAGACCTAGATTATTCATAAATGATTGCGCCACATCAAATTGTATTTGCCAATGTACATGCTTGTGTGGACACATATACATGGAGTGGAGTAATCGAACAATGCAATCAGGGGTCATTGAACATGTGCCCAGATGGCTTCAGAGCTAATCAGTGTCAAATGTTCCGACCGACGTGGGAGTTGGAAAGTCATGTTCTTCGATAGCGAAACACATAATTCAAACGGCGCACAAAATGGACATTATTAGGGCTTTAGAAACGTTGTCAAGTACAGATTCGTCAATTTAAATCTCTCTTATGTCCTAATGCCATTTGTCGTGACATATATTTTTACACAATGGTCACCAAGTTGATTTATTCTGAAACTGATTTACGTTAATCTTTGAAGTGTTTGTGGATCACATCAGGTTATTTCTAATTATTCTTATAAATAAGTGTTGTCTTAACCTTGTAAGTGTCGATGCATGCAAAATTTACGATTTTTAGTGACTAAGATAATTTCTGGAATTCGTTTATTGTTTTTATCATCAATACATTGAAATGGCCTTGTTCTGTCTTGCGATCTTCCTTCAAACTTTTAAGCATCATTGTCGCATAATTAAGTAAATTCTGATGATGATCGGACTGAGCACTGTACCGTTTGCCTAGACGTCTTATTTTACTAGTCATGTTCATGATTTACTACAAGCTGCATGGACATTGATAACCTGGGGTCATAGGAGGGCATATTCGTCCATGTATGGTCCTCTTCTGCACTGTGCACACACAATCCAGCGAGTGGGGCTCAAACCTCGTGTGTCCGGTCTTGAATGCGAACACTTACTCTCCGGACTAACGAGTAAGCATGCCAATGTCCAAATTAAAGCAATGAATCCACGCACAACCGTGAATAAGCACAGCTCAGAAAGTTGAGTGAAAGTTATTTTCAATGACCTTTACACATTCAAAATTCCGGTTCTTGGTAGACCAGCTCCAATAACTAATAATGATGTTGGAGTTTCACACATAATTTCAACTGTGAAGCGAGATAGAATTTAAAAACAAATAGACAAGGATCAGTGCATCATCATGTTAGATTTCAGTTCGAACATCAATCTCATTTTACCGATTAGTGAAACTTATTTCAAACTATCTTTGTAAACAAAGAAAAATTCCACACAAATCAAATGGTTATATACGTTCAACCATGATCACTGTTGATCAATATGATCTGTAATTCATGACACTTATTCATGAGAGTGGAGAATAAAAATGACGAGAAAACATAACAAAATAAGAACGTTCATTATTTCTAGGATATTTATCAGCATATTACATTGCAAATAAATATCTGATTACGCAATCGCTTGTTGAGAAACTTATATATATGAAGAAGAATAATGGTCAAACTAGACTAATTTGTATTTAAATAGAGGGCGTTACTGACGAAAATGAATGAAAGAAGTGTTAATAATAAATCACGGTAACTTCAAAGTGAGAAAAAGCTATTTTTGAACACAATGAGCTATTTTGAGTCTTTTGATATCCAAAACGTAAACATAACAATGGATTTGACCCAGACAGCCACAACGTAATTACGCGCTCGGATGACAATACAAAAGGATGACCAAAGTTTATCGAAATGTGTCAATGAGAAATCGGTACTACTACTACTACTACTACTACTACTACTACTACTACTACTACTGCTACTACTACTACTGAACAAAAGACGAACGAATCTCTTCTTAATGATAATGATAAAAATTTATTTCAAATTTACTGTGATAATTACGTATCAAATTGATCATCTTTCAAACTTTCTGTATTTGTGATAGAAGCTCTACCTTTCGGATTTGATTTCTCCGTCGTACATGACACGATTTCTGATTTATCGATAGATGATCAATTCGGAAGTCTCTATGATCGGTTGCTCCTTGTTGTCTCAATCACCCTAGATAAGCGAAATCGGTTTAAGATGAAGTTAATGGTTATTGCACACCACTTCCACGATTCTCGAATACCGGGACATTTTGACTTATAAATATTTCACCGCTGTTCTCCCAAATGCACAGTGGTAGTCTATTAATCCATTACGACCGATATTATCTATGCGTGCTTCTCATGCACATAAACTAGCTGAATGCTTAGTAAAATCGTTAAACCCGATTCGTAATAAACTATGAAGTTTTCCTTAAAAGATGCATTTCTATTAACTGGTATTATTGGAGACATTAATATCAAAGATAAGACTTTGCCTTTCTTTGATGTCAACTCTCCTTCTATGAATGTGTCGTTAACTTAGACTGCAGTGACTCACATTTATCACGAGAACACGACTGGTTTAATAAGAACAATTATTATTATAACCAACTGTACCAGTGTTTGTTTTAATGTGCTTTTGTTTGACTGTGCTAATGACAGCTATTTTGTGCTTCCATTCCTTTACTTACACTTCGATTGTAACTTCGCGCGAATTCGGTTACGTTCTGTAACCAAGCTTGTATCCTGGTACGATCTCGGTATCCTTTCGATGCCACGAGATCGCCAGCTAATAAACCTCGACTTGGTCCATTAATTGCCTTCTGATATTCGGCTTCTCAGGGATTTTATGGAGTCATTTGGAACGAGCTTCTTACGCCTTCTGATCTACTTGGTACGTGTTTCTTGGTAGCGGTGTTCACAGTTAATCTCAACTCGACGCCACGCTACAAGACTGTGGACCACCTTGCTGATTATATATCTGTAACAGCTAAGGTACTTCCTCAAATATTCTTGTTTCATTTTCTCACACTTTTATCTCACAAGCAAGTTGCAAACCATCAGCGATAGTTGTAGAAGAAATTGCATGCTACAAAATCAGATGACAAGCTAATTAATGAACAGACATGCATGGACTGTCGTCGATTGCTGACAGAGTTAGTGGTCATTGATTGTAATTCTCCCTTGGGCTGCGGAAACAGAACTGAGGTGTTTTTGATTGGTAGGTTAATCGAGCCGTTGTTCCTATGGAGGTCAATTTTAGGGGGAAGCTCATGTAACAGCTTGGGTTGATTGGTTAAGAGTTGACCTCAAACAACTAAGTATATACCGAAAAAATAGAGTTCAAACATACATTCACTCCCTTATTTTCTATAGACATCATATTTCCAATTATCTGATATTGAATGTTGAGAAGCTTCGTTTGTCTGAACGGAGAATCTCCTATTCGGTCACCATTGTCGAAATAATTACTTTCGTTATGTACTGGAAATATTCAGTTCATGTTTTAAGGTGGATATTTTTGACAAATTGCTCTGGGTAGCACTTTGAGGCATCTCTGACCTGATGTATATACGTCATAGGTTGAAAGTATGACGAGTACGCTCATAAGCGAAGCAACTTTGTATAGAATATGCATGGATGATATACAACTTATCTGTGATAGAGATGTTGAGGTTTCCCAGTTATTAGATAAAATCAACAGGGTACAAAACAATATCGTCATAACTTACAAAGCAGGAAATAATGATTAACTGTTTTTGGAGACATACTTTAGAGCTTGAGAAAGAATGGTAATATAAGACAGTCAGTTTACTGGAAACTAATTTGGATGGCCCAATACTTAAATTTCCACAGTTTCTGCCCATTGTAATACAAGTAATGCTTGATTGCGTGTCTCTTTATCAGGATTCAAATAATTTGCACTAAAGATACGGTTGAACAGGATGAAAAGTTGTTGACTAGCGCATTAATATCAAATGATTATCCACTAAAGTTTGTTAATATGTGCAAAAGTCGATAAACGCCATTACCTCTTGTTTATTCGGTTGCAAGGAAAACGTTTATAACTATCTACCATGTACAGGTAAATTCAACAGTACAGTTTTAAGACAGTGATTAAAAGCAGCCATCGAGTAGATCTATTATGCCACTCAATTAGTTGTGATTGGAAAGTCTGAGACCATGATTCCGAATAGACCTAGATTATTCATAAATGATTGCGCCACATCAAATTGTATTTGCCAATGTACATGCTTGTGTGGACACATATACATGGAGTGGAGTAATCGAACAATGCAATCAGGGGTCATTGAACATGTGCCCAGATGGCTTCAGAGCTAATCAGTGTCAAATGTTCCGACCGACGTGGGAGTTGGAAAGTCATGTTCTTCGATAGCGAAACACATAATTCAAACGGCGCACAAAATGGACATTATTAGGGCTTTAGAAACGTTGTCAAGTACAGATTCGTCAATTTAAATCTCTCTTATGTCCTAATGCCATTTGTCGTGACATATATTTTTACACAATGGTCACCAAGTTGATTTATTCTGAAACTGATTTACGTTAATCTTTGAAGTGTTTGTGGATCACATCAGGTTATTTCTAATTATTCTTATAAATAAGTGTTGTCTTAACCTTGTAAGTGTCGATGCATGCAAAATTTACGATTTTTAGTGACTAAGATAATTTCTGGAATTCGTTTATTGTTTTTATCATCAATACATTGAAATGGCCTTGTTCTGTCTTGCGATCTTCCTTCAAACTTTTAAGCATCATTGTCGCATAATTAAGTAAATTCTGATGATGATCGGACTGAGCACTGTACCGTTTGCCTAGACGTCTTATTTTACTAGTCATGTTCATGATTTACTACAAGCTGCATGGACATTGATAACCTGGGGTCATAGGAGGGCATATTCGTCCATGTATGGTCCTCTTCTGCACTGTGCACACACAATCCAGCGAGTGGGGCTCAAACCTCGTGTGTCCGGTCTTGAATGCGAACACTTACTCTCCGGACTAACGAGTAAGCATGCCAATGTCCAAATTAAAGCAATGAATCCACGCACAACCGTGAATAAGCACAGCTCAGAAAGTTGAGTGAAAGTTATTTTCAATGACCTTTACACATTCAAAATTCCGGTTCTTGGTAGACCAGCTCCAATAACTAATAATGATGTTGGAGTTTCACACATAATTTCAACTGTGAAACGAGATAGAATTTAAAAACAAATAGACAAGGATCAGTGCATCATCATGTTAGATTTCAGTTCGAACATCAATCTCATTTTACCGATTAGTGAAACTTATTTCAAACTATCTTTGTAAACAAAGAAAAATTCCACACAAATCAAATGGTTATATACGTTCAACCATGATCACTGTTGATCTATATAATCTGTAATTCGTGGCGAATGTTTCATGACACTTATTCATGAGAGTGGAGAATAAAAATAACCAGACAACATAATAAAATATGAACGTTTATTTTTCCTGGGTTATTCATCTGCATATGTTTTGTCGTCATCTGATATATGTCCGTACACAGAAAATTTGTGATTTTTACTGATAAATCTTATTCTTGATATCTCCTTGTGATTGTTATCATTAACACAATTGAATGACCTTCTTTCGTCTTACCATTTTCATTCATTCATTCATCTTAACACCACTGTTATTTTTATCATTAACCTACTAGATAGATCTGATTTTTTTTCGTACGATTTGCATTCATTTATTCAAACATCACATTCGCATAATTGTGTGAAACAAAATAATGGCCTAAGTGAGAAAATTAATATTTGTCTAGATGTATTATTTTTTGAGTGAAATTCATGGTTTAATCTAAGCCACATCGCCATTGAAAATCTGGAGACATTGATGGGCGGTTTTGTCAACGTATGTGTCTCTCAAGAAATGTGCACCTACAAGACAGCATACAGTACTCAAACGCAGGGGGCACAGGCTCACGCGCGATTGCTTAGTTTCTAGGCCACTAAGCCGAAATATAAATCTCCCACTTTAATGTCTCTTTCTTTATGGGGTTGATTGGATTATGAATACCTCCATATTCAAGAGGAAGCACAAATAGAATGGACAGCTTTGAAGAGGCAAAACGAACCGATCTACGCATATAACCTAGCTCTTCTATCCCGAATGCAGTGGCTAGTGTAGACTGGGTCAGTCAGCTTATCAGCCGGCCCTTTAGCATTCAGCCTCAATATTCATAAGAGGAAACCGAGACTGCACCAACTCCAGCAAATCTGGAAAAAAAGCTTTGAAAAGGTTGGAAAAATTCAAGTAACCGGTCAGCATTATCGATAAACAAGGAGCATCTGATGCAGACGTGGATACACGAATCAGCAAACCAAGATCAGCATACCCACATTCGATGAACACATAAGACTCAAATTCACTGTCAGCCAACATCAGATTCACACTCTTCATTACGGCCGTCGAGGTGATTGTAAATTATGGAGTCGAAACTTGCAGAACCAATTCATTCATCTTCAAACAGGCACACGTATTTATAAACAGAACAGCTCTTAGCTCACAAGTAAACCAAGAAAACACTCTAGTGGTTGAAAGAGCATCAAACCAAATCAAACCAAACTGCATCATGAGGTAATCTCTAGCTAGTATTCCAGAAGACGCAAGGGTTGGGGGAATACTCAAGAACGCATTGGGTCGGGAATCGCTGGCAGACACCAAAAGAGTGTATAACAACCGAAAACAGCTAGAAATTGCAGCTCAGCATAGAATTAGTTGGGGAATCCTGGTTGGCGGCTTATTCTTCTTCATGAGGGTCGATTTTGGTAAATACCACTCACGATATGTTTAATTAATACAGTTTTGCGTGTTACGTCTATTGGGTAACTCAGGTTGAAATCTCTGTAATAATGTATTTATCACATCTCATCCTATTGTTCATAAGTAGTTTACTGATTTTCACAGTGTATATTGAACTAGTCATATGGTTTGGCGGAATAAGTGTTTTCCTCATAATACTTTATCTAAAATTGTTTGATCAATCTAATTGTGGTATATTGTCTCTCAGTTGTGCTGAGCTTCAGACATCTCCTTCCCTCCATACGTTAAGGGAAGATACAAACATTGCGAATAATAAAGTATTTCTTACGTTTTGTAAATTCGTTCATTGTACTTATAAATTTGACCTGCATTGTGTTTAGTCAACCTTGTTCTGTGTGTATCATACCATATTACTCGCTAATTATAAGTAGATTGAGTCAATTTTAAGCATGTAGCTATCTGTGAATCTCTTCTTTGTGACATGTCATATAATTGTGTATTTATATGAATCTATTTCATTCAAATCACTTGTTGATACAAGTGAATTTTAATAATGCTTTGATAGTTATTTCCTGTTTTGTAAAGTCCTTCGGCGAAGTACTTGACTCTGCCAGCTTAAGGGCTTATATGACCGCGTTGTGTCTGTGTCGCTATATTCTACATACACACACTGGCAAAACCGATGGGAGAACGTATTAGAGGAATGTGCGACTAAGTGTTCCAGATAAAAATTTCATATAAGGAAGACTCTCACACACACATTGAACTAAGTAAACAATTTGAAACTCGAGGATCGATCAAGACAAATTAATTCAAGCCTAAAATTCTTCGTAATCTCTGAGTATGCGAAACGTCATTTATAGATAAAGTACAATAATGTACAGCAAAAATGTCGATATTTTTATCTTTTATTTACTATATCTAACTGAAGCGTTTCCTACTCACTATGAATTTCTGGTGCGTAGGAGATAGGTGAAACGGAATATTAGAAACATAGTCAACACAATAAATTGACAATCCAAGTATATAGCAGAAAAGAGTGAACGTCTGTTCTGCATACTCACCAATAATCGGCACTGCAAACAATGATTTTGGGAAAACAGTTTGTTTTTATCTTCAGTTGAGCAAGTGTACATGAAAACCAACTATGTTTTTAAGTGATTATGGTTTTCTGTTGTTTCACGACAATAAATGCTGATCTGACGAGTAATGTCACACCTATTAAAAGAAATGCTAGCTGAGTTATTCACTAAGTAGTTTACAACTGATTATATGTAATCTACATTTGAAACTGAAGTTGCCCAAATAAAGATCATAAATCAAGAATTATAGGACAATCGTTTCATCCTGGTAAGGAATATCTCGTAAAAGCCAATCCACATGGTGATCAGTATTGTAATTGAAAACTTCAGGATTCGATCCGAGTGTATATTGTTCGAACCAATGATTCGATACATAGATCCTTGCGCTTTTGCCACCAGCGATACTAATATGCTTTGATGAGGTGGTACTTTCCAAATATCTTGGTTGAATTTATAACTCGGAAATGTAAATGATTTCGAACAATAGTCCACAAACCACCTGTCTAAGGATATCAGGGATGAGATTGGTGACAGAATTCAGATGTAATCGTACGATACTGGTTATTGCACGAGTTTTTCATCATAATTTCCAATTATTCAGGCAGTGTTAAGACAAACAACTTTTACAATATGTGTAGGGTGTACGACTGTGAATTATAACTGCAATGGGTATACCGAAAGTGTATGAGGCTGGTATTTAGTACTTTGTAATTGCTTTATCACAAACTTGTATCATGATTACACAAATTGATTTAAAATTTATAGACTGTTAGTAATTTTGTTTCATATGTGAACGTACTTAAGATATTTTGCTGTTTTGAATGACTACAGGAAACATGTGTATAATTCTTTATTTCCAGATTGCTTTCTTCAACAATTCCATCATTTCTCTCATGGGCTCACGATCATTATTATGAGTATAAGACGTTCCATTTAGTATAACCATACTCATAAATTCACACAATGGTTCCCAATCATCTTGAAGTTTGTAGTGGCTGTGCTTCGTTAATTAATCACCCTCGAACCGTTGTCGTATAATCTTCAACGATGTTTGAAATCAGAAGGCAAAAAGAAGCAGCTACTACAGTTTATTTAGTAGATAATTCGGACCAGACAGCAGAGAGGCAAAATGAATGAGCAAGCGAACTACGATTGTAGCAGTAGTAGTAGTAGTAGTTGTTGGGTGCAAATGTACACATATATATATGTATAGGAAAATGGATGAGTCAGCGAATAGATTAAGCAGTTAATAATGAAGCTAGCAGAATGAAAACATGCGTAGGCGCTAAACAATGTTCAAGCATATGTATTTCATACAAGCATAATAATAAAGATAGTACAACAAGTTGTTATATCATGGATGACTTTGTCCATTAAATAGGTCAACAAAAGACCTTGACTGAACTAAACTCAATTGCACGTGAGTCACTATAAGTTGATATACCGGTTATAACTTGTGAATCGAATGGTTATTATCTTGGCTCTTTCAATGCTACTTCTTATATCTGATTATTGTAACGGGAATGCTTATCACTTACACTAGGAACGAGGGACCTCCGAAATTCCCTCAACGCAAAAGTAAGAACACATAAACTGGTAAAAGTGAAGAATATACTCATTTGTATATTGATTCATACACCCATTTTGATTAATAATTAGGATGAAATCATATATACAAAAAATACTTAGAGTTATAAGAAATCATATACTGAGCATTGTTCATGTCAATTTTCAATACACGAGTATCGTATGTTATACAGAATGAAAATATCATGCGAGAAAGGAAAACAAGTACTACAATGAGTAATCATTACATTGAATCAAAACGGAAGTAATCTTGAACAGAACTCATAATTAGTAAATCAACTGAAGTTTGACTTTCCTTTCCATTTTATCACCTTCCCTTCTTTTTTTGAAGACTCAAAGTTGAGATCCATCGTTAAATTTTATGACTACAGCCTCCCCCACGAAATAATGCTGGGTCGTCATATTCTCAAGATACAGTTAGTTTGACTCTATTTAAAACATATTTTCCGCATTGAGTAGAAAGTCCACTAGAACGGATTAAATGGTAAGGACCAGCGAATCTTGATATGAGGTAAATAATGTTTGATTCTTGTGAAACATTTTCACCAAATCTCATGAAAATCTCATTGACAGATAATAACTCACCACAATAACCAGCATCTATCAAAATCTTATCAGGTTCTTGATCACCGTTTATTGCATTCGACGACGTTTCTTCATTTTTGATAGAAATTTAATCAACAGCATATGAGTGATTAAGATAACCCATATCTGGTTAAACAATTAGAGAACCCCGATAAGTACATTCATCAGAAACTTTTGTCTCATAATAATGGGCTCCATTTAATCCAACTGTCTTCATTATGCTGCTTCATTCATTTTCTGTTTCTTCGTGGGCGGGTACTGCAATAATTTCATAAGCATTTAATGAGATATCGTCTTTCTATGAGCTGGACAAGTCCGTGTTTGTACATGGTGTTTCGTGTGCAATGGGATTTGAACCCAGAACAGGGCATGTCTTTGAAATGGACATTTATGAACTACTTCACTGTTGTTTTTAAATTCACTATGTTCACCAATTTAGTATAGCACAATGATGGAATCTGTATGGGAGTTTAATTTGCAGAAAAAATTGGGCAGACTTCTCCGTAAGACTTCGCTAAGCCCCACACTTAACACCGCTGCTGCCATCTCAAGCCTTGGTATTGTAACTTGTTTGATAGGTGCTACCCTAGACTTGCTTTACAACAAGATGCAGTATGGTGGTTCCTTCAAACAACTTACTCGTGCGTAAGCAACTGATCCATAATCAATCTGTGAAGCATCACTGAACAAGTGTAGTTCTACTTTTGCGTCATCTTCGTCGATTGTCTTCTTGATCCCTTGAGCCATAGTAACATGATCTAGCCGACTCATATAGTTCATCCAATTTATTCACGTGGACATGTACGGCTTATTGAGAGTCTGATCCCAGCCTATTCGGTACTTACAAGAGAAGTTTGATTGTAAGGCAGAGTGGGGCAGTTAGACCCAGCGGATCGAACCGAGAAGAAACAACGGATAGAATCCCTCTGCTTGTCAAAGGCCTTTCCGGTGCATCAAGGTAAAACTTAAATACATGCCTTTTGAAATCATATTCTACACCTTGAGTTCGATTAGCGGTATAGTAGGTCGTTGACATTTTTACCAAAGATCCTTTTTTACATACATCAGGTAAGATAATCCATACTATTTCCGAGTTGGAGATCCATTTCTTCAAATTAAAATATCCTCTACGTAATAACTCAGTTATCTGTTTAACAAACGTGTTTGCCGGATCACAAGTAAAAACGGGTGTCAAAAGATCATCAACATTAAAATTGTTCTTGACAGCATCCACGATATAACGATCATAACCATCAGAGAATTTTTGGGCAAGGTTCGCGTAAAACGGCGATGACGTGACACCATAAGGATGGAAGGTCATTTGAAATCCGGGTGGTTCCTCTAACGTCTGTACCTTGCTAGTATGATTAACAATTCTTTTCCTAAATTCCGGGTATTTGTTAACAGCGTGGTCGTCAGAACACACGCTGCATTTAGTTTTCTCTGTCGAATTACTCCCCTTCTCCGATTGCAAGTGACAATTCGTCTTTAAGTTGTGTCCCTTTCTTGAACGATTCGCTAACCGTCGAAATCTACTATTAGCTACTTTCGCACGAGATGCTATAAACTGAGTGAGCTTGTCAAACGTTGGTTCTTTATCAGCTTCAGTTAATTTATCCACCCAGTTCGCTCACTGGGCTTGCGTAGATTGAAGCAAAACCCTGACTATTCTCTCTAAAGTAATTAGGGAATTTAAGTCGGCTGTATACTTCATCTGTTTCAAGACTATGGAACAATTTTTCATCCTTAAAGCTAGGTTTGACAGCTGTAATCAACATCTGCAGTTTCAAATAAGTCCCCTAACGTTTCTCGAGCAATTACATGTGTCTGTCCAAACAACCGTTTTAGAACTTCTTTGACCTTCTTGTAGCCAACAGAAGCATCCAACATAACACAACCCTCAATAGCTGTTTTCGCTCTACCCTTACATTAATGTATCAAAGAAAGCGGGCTTTGTCTATCATCCATGACCCTTGATTCCAGATTGGTCTCAAACTCCCTTAAAACCTTCCAGTAACCTCTCGGTTGTCCGTCAAAATAACTTAATTCAACCTTTGGTAACTCTAGACCTACAAAAGGCACCATGAACATCACTCGCTCTTTGCTTGCTTCACATTTAAACTAAGATTGTCTACGCCATCTGCCATTACATCACAACTACATTCACTATCATGACAGTTGTCCCTATTGGAAATTGAACCATGATACATAAAAATATCAAAGGGCACTTGCTTTGTTTGAGGGGATCCATTTTTTGTTCATCTCCCCTAACATCCACGAGCCTTGAGCTTAATTTCCTTCGACGATTGTTTGGCATCACAAGCATGCGACCAAATATTCCCAGAAACGATAATTGGAATCCGTGAAACGAAAGCCAAACGACTTTGACCACTTGATATTTGTTTAGAACTATGGAAGCCAAACTACGGTTTGGACTGAAGAATAGCCGTTCAGGTAGGTTAGACAAGCACCCTTGCCCGTCAAAATTAAAACAAGTAATCGGGTAAATAGCAGTTCTATAATTCATCATAAATTTAAATGTAAATCGTTACCTAAACAAATATTACCACCCGGCTATTCAACCAATAATTGTTCAAGCAATCAAATCTAAATTGCAATAAATAAAGCATTTGATAAAAGATGCGGGAAAAATTATCAGTCACAACAAATGAACGCTATCCTATCCTGACAGGATAGAACACGCACCGAAGGAGGAGTAGCAAATCAATATGGCTGCCGTCAGGAACAAGTATCAAGTAAAACAACATGGACGCAGTTTGGGAAGAAACACAAAAACTTAGTGAAGGCGTAAGAAAAATAAAAACTATAATAAAATACAAATATTTCCAACTCAAATAGAATAAGAAAAACTTTAGTGGAGTTTTGTTCTCTGAGCTGGATGGTTTGGTCGTGGAGCTTTCATCATCCTTCTGGACGACATCATCAGCACAAACTTCAAATAGAAGTGAAGTGTTTGAATTTCTCCATATGTGTTTCAAAGCTTGTTCTGTGCACCAATCAACATCAAGGTGCACAGAACAAGCTTTGAAACACATATGGAGAAATTCAAACACTTCACTTCTATTTGAAGTTTGTGCTGATGATGTCGTCCAGAAGGATGATGAAAGCTCCACGACCAAACCATACAGCTCAGAGAACGAAACTTCACCAAAATCATTCACCTGGGCTACAAATCTTCTCCACCAATCAAAAAAACTAAAAATGTACAACTAAGGGAAACAATAGGACTCTTCACACACACACAGAAAACATTCAAAAAGGATCTTGCATGTACTATAATGGCTGACCAATCCCATGAACAATCTCACAGCTTTAATGTTCTCTGAATCTGGTCGTCTTCCATCTTTATCTGTTATGAACCCAAAACACAGTACTTGCTGCATTTTAGAAGCGCGAGAGTCTTAAAATATCACAGTCACGGTCATTCAAGAGATAGTCAGACCAATATCTATGGATATTGATCATGTGATGAATAAATAGAAAATAAATAAATAAATAAATAAAAAAATAAATAGAAAACTAGAAAACTCGAAAGAGGCAATGGATAAATTCAGACTACATTTGAACTTCAGTTTTCAGGTATCGTTCTGATAAGCTTACATAAGTAATTCATGAGTAAGGAAAGAATATGCTATCCACTATGCGAACTTCACGAAACCTGTCTTAGTTCATAAAATAAATTTGACCGAATCCACTCTATTCTTAAATTATCGGCATGATTACAATGAAGTGATGAATAACTATTACATGTATTGTATAACAAAGTATTTTATTTTGTGTTTAAAGATATTGATCCTTGTTAACGGTATTCCATCAATCATCCAAACTGACTCAGTACAGATTATTACGATTTAAATGTTAGTTTATGAAATGTCAATTTGAGGCCCACGATTCTCATGAAACCTTTCTCAAAATCACGTTGAATCGATATATAGATGAGTGTTTGTAGGCCTACATTGTGTCAAATTTGCTTTATTGTACTCAATCAAATTAAATGGAATTGTATCAATATTCATGATGAAGCCTCCATGATACTTTGATGTAATTCAGAACACGGCTGAGTATAAAGCACTTCAAATGCATTCGTTATACTCTTTGTTCCATTTCTTTGAAGATCGGCTTCAATCACTCGAATTGATGTCCGCATTTCAGTCATTATTCTAGTCGCTATTCATTCATAAGTCACAGAGATAACTGATATTTATACCTCTGATTTAAGTATTATTTCAAGTCAAAAGTGCAGTGTAGAAACCGCTGATCTATGCTTCATAGAAGAGCAATAGATCTGAAATGCAATTGAATACATGTAATCACAAATGTAGCATGTATGTAGAATGAATAGTTCAGAATGCATTATGAATGTGTATTAGGACAAAGAACTTTCCTGACTGGTTTTATGTAAGCGTGTGTGTGCGCTTTTCTTATATGACTCATCACATATCTGTAACTAATTTTGTGTGACTAGAAATGTCAACTAATGCTTGGTTACGTTAGGTTGGCTTAACCTCCTTCTCCATTGTCTATCATTTTGTCTAACTTTGCATTCCGACCAACGATTGTACAGAATTTGTGTATCCAATATCCGTTCTGGAATTGAGCTTACTTAATTCAGTTATTTATTTCACTCAGAAAATATATTCGAGGTTTTGTGACATGCATTTCAATAACAATCCGTCATACCACCTAAATGGAGTGAGATTTTGGGCCGCTAAAACATTCTGAATAGTTATTAGTCAGAACGCATGTTATAGCACGTGAATTTTATACGGGAATGGTGACTGTATACCACTAATCGAAGGTAAAATCAGTGTTACTTTTGAAATTTCGTGATAGTTTAAATTGTTTGTTGCGATTCATCAATCATAATATAATAATACTTCAATGGATTATCTCAAATGTTGGTCCGCAAAGCGTCATCCACGCTTACTTCATGTGGTAGTGAACATCTCAGTTGTTCCACTGTTCTTATATCAGTTCGTTCTAGTGTGCTGAAATGATATTTAGTGATTTTCGCGTAGACTAAATGAAAGATGACTGATAAAGTCATCAGACTCTTGAATATATACTTGCTTAGACAAACGTTGACGAGTACATTAATCTAAGCAATCTATTCATATTGTTAATAACATGAACATAGCATGAGATAGTGTACTGCTTCAAATGCCGTCAATAATGGATACTTTAATTTTGTCATTGTGATCTGTGTAAATCGCTTGAATCAAATAGAAAGAAATCCTGTAACACGAAGTCGTCCATATTCGGAGCACTATGCTTGAATGGTTCCAATCTCTAGTATGAGATTTGGCACGGCTTGTGGGAGTGGCGTTACGACAAGCAATCGATGGTCGATAATGAATGTTGGTAAATTCCAGAGCAGTCAATCAAAGACGTTAACATGAACGTATAAATTTGTCCTCCTCGAAAGTGATCCCACATAATTTCTAGAGGTACAAGCGATGGTGCAGCACAAAGTCGTATGTCCCACAAATGTTTTCGTTGATATACAATGAGGGTGCTGAAAGCGTAAAGAGCGAGGATCGAGACGGACAATGTTCGTGAATAGTGAAGTTTAGTCATTTATAGGGGAACAATTACAGTATGACCTCTTAGATATTCATGCGTCCAAAAGCTTAAGTCGATTTGCTCGTGATATCCCACTTAGCCGTAGGGATCATTAACGTCAGAAACATTACTATCCCTTCTGCTGTGATGTTAGGCTCTCTTACATTAGTGGTATATATAAATTTTGTTTTTATCTGCTTCCAATGCTACACAGCGACTTGAAATACTCTGACACTACCAACTTCATGCTACAAGCAAATCAGACGGCTGAAGCCTTTGTAATGTCGGTCGAACATTGATTAAGTAAATCTTAGTGCCATGAAGCTAACTAATGGTATCAGTTATGAGGTAATGGTCAGAGTATGCGTGATATAAATTTGATAACAGATCAAAGAATATGAAAGTGGAGCTTAGGGTTGCAAATGTCATGAATAAGACAAGTATATCTGTGTTCAACTGTTTGTTTACGGTACTTTGATGCATTTTTCGATATAAGAAGGACCACGTAATGGCCCATATATGTATTCACTGAACAAGCGGCATTTGGCGGACAATAGATGCAACGTATTAAGAAATGCTGAAGGGCGAAAATATCTATTATATATTATATTATATTATTATTAGCTTTATTCAATATTATAATTTTGGTACAATATAGAATTCTCAGCTCAAAGTATTTCAACAAGTTTCCGTTTCTTTCTTCTTGGTCGGTCCTGGCGATAAATATTGAGAAAACGCCAGTTAGATGTTAGCACTTCAGTGAATGAACAACTGAATAATGTGCATTCTTTTCGTTGTACATTGCCAGCAACCATATTGTCTCTTATTGAGTTTTCTGTAACTTTGACAACGAAAGGTTGTACACTTTTCAGAAACGCAGCAGAATAGGTTATGCGATTAATAAACATAATGATATATTAAAACAAACAACGATAGATAACTTGTTGAAATATCTAGATGGCAGGAACAGGTAGCATCGTCTAACAACTTAAAACCTTCTGGAGAAATTATAGTGTAAACAGTACCTGATTGCACATATATTATTCAGCCCCTAACCTTAAAGATACATTTTGTAGTCACCAATACAGTCTTAAATAAAAAATATCATGTATGCACTTAGTTTCAGTAATTTACATACATTATGGATAGACCAGACCAGCTAGAGATCTGAGATTACCCATCTTATTGCCGAAAGAGAGTGAATTGAATAAAACAGTGGAAAGCTGTAAAGGGATAATCACACTAGATAAATCTCCTACCGATTTCCCTTTCGAAAGGTTATTTCGTTCAATGTTGATGTGATTGAGATTTATGGATGATTTTTTATAATAAGTCACTTGTCTTCTGTTGAGAAATATGGTATTCGTTGTAAGGAATAGGGATGCTTCATCCCTAAAATCCACAGGAACAGGTGTAGTAGAACAGGGCAAATGAGTGGATGATGTATTCGCTAATTGTTCGTAAGAGTCAGTCACAGAGCTAAAACAACTGTGAAGGAGCGATAGCAATGTTCTTAAAGCGACGGGATGTTTGTTCCTCGATAGTTTATTTCGCTGAGAACATTAGTTGGGGAAAAACTTAAATGGGCCAGTTTAGTTGTTTGAAGAGATTATTCAGCAAGTAGGGGTGGAAATGCTCTCTAAAATGTTTTCTATCCTAGAGTAACTACAATTGTAATCCCGAAGAATAGAGAAAAGTTTGAGAGTGATAAACCTGTTAATATCATATTTATTACTATTTCCTATGCATTTTGAGGGAGAGTGAAGTAACCAGTACTCTGGTAACTTTTGTTAGTTTGAGTGGAAGAAAGTTGTGACACGAACAGTCAGGCAGTGATGGAGATATTTGTGGATAAGATGCGTATAACACTGTAATGTACTGAATCGTCAGAAATAGGGGGTTGCAGGATTTGACCTTTTAGTTGGCCTAGAATTTGGTGAAAATTCTCTTTTACTAGAGCCACTGGCCATAATGTGAAGCTGGGTGAGTAGTCCACAGATAAATACGTATGAATGTCAAAGTTTCGTACACAGTAACGAATGCAGATTAGGACAGCCAGTGTATCGGTCACCTCTTTAGCAATTACCACCTACGAACAGAACATCGTCAGACAGATTAGATAATTTTATTTGTAGAATAAACGACTGAATTCCTTCGAGATCGATCTTGTTCTGTATAACTTTAATCGATATTTTCATGTCTTTGCTCAAAAACATCCACTATACCCGCAAATGCTATCAAAATATTTCCTCACAAACCCGAATCTTTTGGTGACGACCTTCATAACATCACTCCTACATTCAGTTATTTGACTGTTATTAACAAGTTGTTTCGATGTACGTTGTGATGTGTGACAATAAAATGATGAATTAATTCAAAATTATAGTATATTATACTGACTACATATTTCACTAACATTGCTATGATTGTCAATAAGAAGATAGATTTCAAAGCTTTATGACAATTTATTTGTTGGCTGATAATAACATCAGGGTTTAACACATTAAGCGTTTAATTCAATTTTATATAATTCTTGGATGCATTCTAGCTACTTCCTTAATCGATCCACACTTTTTTATTAATTCCCGTAGCCTTTGCAAGTCAGACTGATTATTAGCCACGGGGTATGATATGTTAGCTGGTACATCCACATTCAAGAATCTACACAATGGTTCCCAACCATCTCCAAATCGATGTACTAGAAGGCGTTCGGATGGTATATTTTCCTGAAGAGCTTTGATATATTTTTCATAACATTCAAGTAACATTGCATCATCATCAAAATCAATATCTTCCTTCTGAAATGCTAGTTTCAATGAATCAGTAAGCAGTTTGTCCAATTCAATGGGGATCCCTGCACGTCTTTTCCCCTCATCCATGTGTATTTTACGTGGATCATCTGATTTAGGCATGACCACTTGTCGGAAACTAGCCAACCAATCGTTTTTATCGCGAACCGTCAATACAACCTATATAAAAAAAAATCTGTGATATAATAAGGTATTATAAATATAGAAATAACACATTTCAAAAATCATTCAAAGATGTATACCAAAACATTATTTTGGTCTGTTTTAGGAATCACGTTTGTTTGAGCAATTGAGTAAATTTTCGGGATAACTTCAATGTTATAAGTGCATAAATATTAACCTTCAGCAGCCGAGTTAAACCATTCATTACAGTTTTATAACGAATAGTCATACACGACTTTCACAATGTTTATAGCTTAGAAATGGAGTAGATTCAGTGCAGTGTCAATGTGCCTTAGTCATAACATTCATGAGGCTGAACATACAGAATTCGTCTCCTCCAACAAACATGAGTATTAACTCTCAAAAATCGTAAATCATAACAGTATACCAATTACCGTACCTTTGAATCAGGATATGTACTCATCAGCTCCCTGTAGAATGCACATGATTGAGCATCAGTCACACCTACATAACAATCCAATATCTCACTCAAACATTTATGTATCTTCCCCTCACTATGTGTCGTTCGTACTTCATCGACAAGCATTTGCCATTTAGCAATGTCACATTGTTTTCTGCTCACAAGTTCATAACCATGATAACAAGGTTGAGAGTAAATTATTTCTAACGCCTTTTTCATACTGGTCGTTCCGGTTCTTGGCAGACCTGCTCCAATAACTAATAATGATGTTGGGGTTTCCGACATAATTTCAACTCTGAAGGGAGACATGAAAAAAACAAATAGACAGGAATCAGTGCATTACAATGTTTAATTTCAGTTAGAACATTAATCTTATTTTATCGATCGGTATCACGTATTTCAAAATTTCTTTGTAAACAAACGAGCGTTCCACAAATATGAAGTGATTATGTCCGTTTAACCGTGATCATTGTTTATCTATATAATGTGTAATTCATGATGAACGTTTTATGGACACTGACGCATTCATGGAAGTGGAGAATGAAAATAACACGAGAACAAAGCAAGATAAGAACTTTCAATATCTCTGAGATATTCGTCAGCCCATTACATTACAAATAAATATCTGACTACGCAATCGCTTATTAGGATATTTATACATGAAGAATAACAGTTGAACTAGACTAATTTGTATTAAAATAATGAGCACAACCGACGAATACGAAATTACTGTAGATAATGAATCAAGGTAGCTTCAATGTGGCTAACTGATCTAGTTTGAATATTTTCGTCTCTTTAATTTAAACACACAAAGTATTTGACCCAGACGGCCAGAACTAAAATATGCGCTCAGACGATACTACAAACGGACAACCAAAATTTATTGAAATTGTTCAATGAGAAATGGATTCGCAACTCCATTCTATCACAAACTTGATCGACATGAGTCATTCAAGGAACAACGTATTCCCAATTATCCAAATGATACGTTCACAATTTCTCATCAGGATTCATTTCGTCCCTTGGTAAATCATGTTGGCAAACTTGGTGTTGGGTTAAAACTGTTCATATATCTCAGTTAGTTCGTTGGTTAGAAGATAAATGACAGACGACAAGACAAACTAGTTCTGTCGTTTTTCGTCTATTTTCACTCATTGATGATGGTCTACATTCCTAAACTGACTAGACATATATTTTATATGTAACATATTTTTACACAACGGTCATTAGGTTCATTTATTCTACAATTGATGTACATTACTCGTCGAAATGTTTGTGAATCTTATCAAGTTATTTCTAATTGTTCTTATCATTAGGTATAGTCGTAATGTGAAAAGTGTCAACAAAGAGAAAATTTACGATTTTTGCTGATAAAACTCACTCATTAAATCTTTTTGTCATTATCATCATTAACACACTGAGATGACCTTGTTTTGTCGTACGATTTGGATTCATTCATTCATTTAAACATCTTTGTCGCATAATTAAATAAAGTCTGATGATGATCTAGCTGAGAACAGTAATATTTTACTAGATGTATAATTTAATTAGTCGAATACATAATTTTATGTAAGCTGCATCGCCATTGAAAACTTGGAGACATTGGATGGCCGTTTTGTCCTCTTCTAGGACTCCCCAGTAGTGTGCACCCATCCTGCGTGTGGGGCTCAAACACAGGAACGTCGATCTCGCGCGCAAGCACTCAACCTCTTGACCACTGAGTCGGCATTTTGATCCACTCATGCATTCGATATCGTGGATGCGCACTGCTGAGGAGTCCTTACTTGCTTGAAACGACCGGTCAGTGCCTCCAGGTTTTCAGTGGTGGCTACTCTCCCCTTCCCCTTCCTCCTTCTTCTCGTGGTCGTGTTTTGTCAAGATCGTTAGAGCGGAAGCAAGATTATAATAGACAGATTGGAAGAGGCGTGAAGATTTGAACTACATATATGACCTAGCTCTGCTATCCCATAAACACCGACAAATACAACACTTATCCTCAACACGCTTAGGAGAAAAGACGAGATCCTGGAATACAACACAGAAAGCACCAACTACAGCAAATATGGTTAACAAGCTCCGAAATAGTCGAAAAGTCTTAAGTACTTGAGCAGGGTCATCGATAAACAAAGGGTACCTAATGCTGACGTAAAGGCACGTATTGGCAAGGCAAGGACAGCATATACACATTCGAAGAACATATGAGACTGACATCCACTGTCAATCAACATCAGAGTCGGAAATTTCATTACAGACGTCAAGTTGTTTGTAAATTACGGATACGAAACTTGAAGAACCACTCCAACCATCATCAAACAAGCACATGTATTTATAAACAATTGCCTACTCATGACACTACAGATCCATTGGTCGGATATCGTCAGCTCTTAGCTCAGAAGGAAATTGTAAAAAGACACTGTCGCTCGACAGGACACACATGGTAGGGTTCAAACTGAATTATGAGATAATCCTCAGCTTGGAATCCTGGAGTCCTAAGGAATAGAGGAAGACTCAAGGACATATTAGATGGGAAAAAGCAGGTGCACATCAAAACACTGAATAGCAAATGGAAACAGCTAGAAATGAGAGCTCAGTAGAAATTTAATAAGAGAATCTCTGTCGGCGGCTTTTTCTTCTACATGAGGGGCAGTTTCAGTAAATACTATTTACGATAAAAATTCGCCCGAATCCCCCTAAGGTTGTTGCGAATATCAAGACAGTCCTACTGTATGGAGCGAAATCTGGAGAACAGCGAAAGCTATCATCCAGAAGATACAAGTGTTTTTAATAGTTGTCTACACAAAATACCTCGGTCCGCTGGTCAGACGCTATAAGCAACAATCTAATGTGGGAGAGAAGAAACAATATTCCAGAGGAGGAAGTAATCAGGAATAGGCTCTGTAAGTGCATAGAACAGATATTTAGGAAATCACCCAAATGCGACACAAGGCAAGCTGTCACCTGGAATCTTCAAGGTTAATGGAGAAGTGGGAGACCAAAGGACAGAATACGCCAAGAAATGGAGACAGACATGAGAAGAATGAACAACAATTGTATAGAACTAGAATGAAAGGCTTAGAACAGAGTGGTTTGAAGAATGCCGGTCAGAGGCATATTCTCCACTGTTTAAATATTTGAATGGCAGTCAGTTGATGAACTTATCGATTAAATTTTTAAATAGCAGACAATTGATGACTCATTGATTATTGTTTAAAAATTTCCTATGACAAAATCGATATATATTTGTATAAATACGCTTGACTTGTATGCTTGATCTGATCTGCCTGACCTGACTTGGTATCTGCTGTTGCTTGTAGAATACACCTTCTACGCCTTACCAAGACTTCTTGATCGAGTTAGCTGAGTCGAAGACAACGGACCAGAATAGTCTATTGAGTCTCTGAATCCTGAGCCTTCGTTCCGTTCCGAATAAGTCGAATCAGTAGTAACCTCAAGATTAACGAACCTAACAAAAGAACACAATTTCGGGTGTTACGTCTTTTGGGTAATCCAGGTTCAACTCTCTATAGTAATGTACTTTAACATATTTCATCGTATAGTCAATAAGTACTTAATTCATTCACACAGTTTGTATTGGAGTAATCAGTCATATGGTTTCACTGAAAAACGTTTTGTTCAGAAAACATTTATTAAACATTGATCAATCTCAATGTGGTATATTGTCTATCGGTTGTGCTGAGCCTCAAAAATCGCCTTTTCTCAATACGTTTGTGAAGGACAGAAAACTTGAACATATTAGTTTGTTTCTGATGTTTTGTAAGTTTATTAAATGTACTTGTTAATTGGGTCAGTTTTAGCAGATCTCGTTTTTTGCGTATCCCAATATATTACTTGTTAATATTAAGTAGATTGAATCAATTTTAAGCATTCAGCCAACTCTGAGTCTCTTCGTTGTGATATGCGCTATTTTTATGTATACAAATGAGTCTATTACATTTGAAACATTTATTAGTGCATCATTAATGACGCATATTTGGAAACACAACGGTGAGAGAAAGATGTTCAGTATCGACTTAAAGGTCAGCTCAGAGAACAAAACTCCATCAAAAACTTAAAGGTGTATTTTACACAGTCAACATTAACGTATTCTCGTGAATTCTGTTTTTGTAAGGTTATTTAATTATTTTATTCTCAATGTATCCTCCTTTGTACTTGTTGTATTCTGTGATATTTACTCGTTAAATCAGAACCTAAACAACTGTGGACGATTTTGCCTCATCTTACTGTGCTTAGCGATCTATATATATGTTTCAAGACAACATATGTACCTATATGACATATGAGTAAGAGTATTACTGATCTTGTTTCATATTTAAAGTCAAAATAATACATATAATCAAATTTCACTGTTCTCGTTTAGATCATCATCGGACTTTTCTTAATTCTGCGACAGTGATAACCAGAGTTATTGTGTTAGTCGGTCATCAGATACCTAGTGTTACATTGGCAGTATGCTCAGAATTCTTTATATGGTTTTAAGATATTCGAAAACGTATTGAATTTAGCAGATTGAACATGGATGCGGATGAGTTGAGATGTCGGCACTTGTCAAAATAAGACCACAATAATGGAATTCTCGACCGAATAAATACGTATGTGTGTTCTTTGACACAGTGCTTACAGAACGTCACAAACATAAACGGATCTTATCTAAATTGTAGCATGAAATATTATCATTGTGCCTATGAGTCAGTTAATCACTAATGAGTTAACATGAACAACTGCGAGGTTTTCAACATGGGGGAATGGAGGTCCAATTTTCACTAAAGAAAAAACACTGGGTGAGTGATATAGAGGTTATCCAGTGTGTTATTCAAAAGGTAGCAGACAGAACTTCATCGATATCAATGTTCAGATCATTTTTTTGAAAAGCATATTTCAGTGAATCCACGACCATTTTGTTTTTCTCGTCAACAAAATGCAATGCCTGAGTCGCTTTATCTAGTTTCTGATGGTGTGGATCGTTTGACCTTGGCAATACCCACCGTCGTCCACTAGAGAATCAAGCACTTTTATCTCATACAGTCAATATGACCTGAAACATGCAACATACCAATACAAAAGTCATAGGCATGTAATTTGCTGTGTATGTAATTTGCTGAATATACAGATATACATAAACATCGACAAACCAAGTATATGTACGTAAGACGTAGTGAAATTATGTTGTCTCACGTCACTGACATTCAGTTATTACTATCAACGGTGGTGGATAACAAAAAACTTACTAATTCCCTCATACCCGTTAACAAGTTAATCTCCAAAACTTTGGAGTTTTGTGACAACTGTCTATAACTACACAATAAGATAAACAATACCTTTTGTAAATTAAGTTAATAGTCGAATGTTGGAGATTTAGACAATCTTTATTTAGCATAATCGACGTATTCATTAGAAAAACACAAATCTGACGGTTCGACAAGTGTTTGAAAATAAGAAACAGGTCAATCAATCTCTCAAATGGCAAACGAGTGCCCGATTTTCATCGTACTTTCAAAGTTCAATTCAGTGACTGATGTGTGAAGTGTACTGCTGATTCGTGTGAGGAAAGACAAACAATCCGTAAGTTTGTGTGATTGCCAAATCCTTATCGTTCAGTTTATGATTATTACAAATCGGAATGAAGTCACTCTTGAATGAGACGGTCACACTGAATTGAAATGATAGTATAAAATAAAGAGTCTTTGCTTGTAAATTTGTCATAAATCATTGGATAATCAAACACTTCTCAAAAATACCACTGATCCTACCTTTGCATTCAGATATATAATCATCAGCTCTCTGTAGAACGCACATGCCGAAACACCGCTCAAAGCTACATAACCATCCAACATTTCACCCAAACCTCTGTGTATCATTGTTTCATCGAACGTCGTGTTGAAAGCTTCATCGAACTGTGTCTGCCACTTGCTAACATCACAATGCTTCTTGGTCACAATTTCAGTCACATGATCACATGGTTGAGAGTGACTTATTTCCGGTGCTTCTTCCATACTCGTCGTTCCTGTTCTGGGTAGATCAGCTCCAATATACAACGGTGATGTTGAATTTTCTGATATCATGTCAGCCACGAAATGTGTTTATTACATGAAACTGATAGCTGATATTTATATACAATCAGAACACTGATGATCACTGAGGACAGATCAAATGCCAAAAACGTGTTGTCATAGAGTGGAAACATTCTGAGAGAGGATTATCTGATATACATGTAATTTCCGTTGCGATATCACTATGTATAGATGGATGATGGCCAGAATGAAGATTAAAAATATGAATATGCAGCAAGTGTATTTTTGTGATCTACCGATAAACATTATTGAAACTACTATGTAGTTGTAAATTAAAGCATTCTATTCAACCAAGATAAATTATCATTATCATGTCAAAGTGTTGAATTACTTGCCAGTCTATCGTCCAATCAATCGCCATTTCAAAGCATAAAGTAGTTTTACGTATTTTGATGTTTAGTGATAGTACAGTAATTGAATTTTTTATTTCACCCACTAATTTACAAGTGCCAACCACCATCCATCTGCTTCGAATTACACATTCGTGTACTATAACTTGGCCAAAAAGGAATCATACATCTTAAAATCAGATAAACTAGTCTGTAGATCGTTAATGAATTAATAATTGTGAAAGATATTTATCTCGACTTATATTGCTAGATATCCACAATTCCCTCTGGTTGACCGTTTGACACTCTTATCTAGATAAGTGATTGGACATAGTTATCAGAAGATATTTAACTCAGGACTAGTCCTATTCAGCACTCATCAACAAAGGAAGTGGTCACAAATCAGTAATCAGTCGACTGTAGGTTCACCATATTGTTCATCACATTTTCTATCCATTTTTTCAGTTCTGCTTAGAAATCAAATCACATCTTAACTTACTTTTTTGCAGACATGGGATAATATGTACAACTATGTGTATATGTTGAGGTGATGGACATTATGCAATTGATTAAGGAATCCGCTTTACCAAAATTTTTTAAACTTTCGTTTTCATTACAGTAAAATGACCACTCAATGTAATGCTTGTTTTAATTTCAATATAAGTCTGGATCATATCAGTGGGATGTTTATTCAAAATACCAAATTTTCCGAATTCAATTAACGTGAACTATGTTCAGAATAACATCCATGATCTGACTTTGTTGAAGTTCTTAATATTTTTCATATGTTTCTTAGTAAAAGACTTGCAGTCATTTATATCATAGACTAAGATTATATAAAAGCTCAGCTTTCCTCCGCTTTATTACATCTTACATGTTCACTAACCAATTTATAGAGCAAAGGTGAATGATAGTGACAGAATTCAATAAACTACGTCTAACAATTCAATATTCTTATTTGATATCCTGCTCACAAGAATAACTGGTGCGTAAGTGATAGTCAAAACGGAATACTAGAATCATAGTTAAGACGTCCAATTTTTAATTCAACTATAAAGCAGAAACTAGTGAACTTCTGCTCTGCTCTGGTATTTTTGTTGGTTTACATCAATAAATGATGAACTGACGAGTAATATCAAACCACTTTTAAGAAATACTAGCTGAATTATTCATTGGGTTGATTGCAATTGATTATATGTAATTTATACCTTAAACTAAAGTTGTCTGTATACCGATCATAAATCAAAATTATTAGACAGTCTTTTTATCTTGGCAAGGAATACCTAGTAAACTTCAGCCCACAAGTTAGTCAGTAGTCAAATTGGAACCTTCAAGATTTGATCTGAGTGTATATTATTTAAACCGATGATTCGACACTTAGCTCACTGCATTTTGACACTATCGACTAGCCTACTATGCATTTATTGGGCGATGGTTTACTAATATCATGGTTGAATGCATAACTCAGATTTGCAAATAATTTCAAACGACAATCGATAAAACATATGTCTATTGATCAACATTCAAGAATGTCCTCTTCTGTAGCGAGTTTTTTTGTGCTTCGCTCATAAGAGGCTGTCAATCATGGTATCCGACCAACGGATACTGGGTATCTTGCGTAGACCATTGTTGATAAATACGTGCGCTCGCTTGATGATGGTTGTAGTTGCTCTCCACGTTTCAGCCCAGTTCGAGAGAACTATATTGATGATCGTATTGAAGATACCAACTTTGATACTAGTTAACAGTTGTTTTCAGTCCCACATGTTCTTCATTTGTAGTGATATGGCCCTTACTTTGTCAAAACCTCGCCCCTATGTCTGTAACTGATTCTCCTTGTACGTCGATCATGCTTCCCAGGTACGTGAAGCATTCCAAGTCTTCCAGAGCATTACCATCAAATGTGATTGCGTTGGTGTTCTTCATGTTGCATTTGAGGACTTGTTTTTTCTTTTGTGTATGTTGAGGCTTACTGATGCAGAGACTGTTGCTACACCAGTTTTCTTCATCTGCACTTGGTGTGTATGAGATAGAAGGGCTAGGTCCAAATCTCCTAACTGGTTCTGAGCTATCAGTCGTATTCCGTGCTTCTCCTCATATGTCGAGGTCTTCATAATCCAGTCAACTACCATAATAAAGAGGAAGGAGGAGAGTAGGCAGACGAAATCCCTTAGATTTATTCAATTAACCAGCCATATGGACTGCAGATTGACAAAGGACATGATGACAGTCAGTAATCTCCAATATTTGGATTGTATCCAAATGGAATAATAAATTCACATACCGAAAGCATTTATCAAGCTGATGAACTCTATGAACGATAATCTTTGAGGATCCTTCAGAAATGCGAACAAAAAATTCATAATGATCGAAACGAAATTGTGAAAGATTAATAATTGGTCAGCACAGTAATCCATTACAGATCAAATGACTTTAATATGTTATTGCTTTCCTGAAGATTCATTTTATGAGAAGATAACATTCAGCATAGCGATTAACTAATTCATAATTTTCAATGTCACTTCAACAGACGTCAAACTTAGAGAAGCTGTAGTCATGTGTAGTGACTCACGTTTATCACGAGAACACGACTGGTTTAATAAAAACAATTATTATTACAACCAACTGTACCAGTGCTTGTTTTAATGTGCTTTTGTTTGACTGTGCTAATGACAGCTATTTTCTGCTTCCATTCTTTCGCTTACACTTCGATTGTAACTTCGCGCGAATTCGGTTACCTTTTGTAACCAAGGTTGTATCCTGGCACGATCTCGGTATCCTTTCGATGCCACGAGATCGCCAGCTAATAAACCTCGACTTGGTCCATTAACTGTCTACTGATATTCGGCTTCTCGGGGATTTTATGGAGTCATTTGGAACGAGCTTCTTACGCCTTCTGATTTATCTGGCACGTGTTTTCTGGTAGCGGTGTTCACAGTTAACCTCAATTCGACTCCACGCTACATTGGTGAGCCGTATTTTGGAACACGCCTCAACTTCTGATCAAATCTTCCAAAGAAGCCAATTCGGTGAGTCTATGATTTATCTATCCACGTCTGTCGTATATTTTCATATTTTTAATATATAATATACGCGACATGACGGATAACGATAAGAATAGTATTAATATAATAGACTCACACGTATGTGTACCGAATCCTTGTCACTTTTTATTCGCGTGATGATGAATTCCACGCTTTATTCGAGAAATGTTACCCTATTAACAATTCTCCTCGCTGACCCGGCTGCTTGGTACGGAATGCATACGCATAAGCATCTCCGTCTACCACCCAGCACCAAATGGTTAAGTTGAACGGTTTCACTGCCAACTTAAAAGTGTTCTACGAGCACACGAAAACGGCAACTGGCACGAAACCATACCGCTCGTTCTTTTAGGGGCGAGAACGAGCTTAAAGGCAGATAACCAATGTTCCGCCGCTAAACCGGTATACGGCACGACATTGCGTCTGCCCGGAGAATTCTTCACACCACGGAGCAGACCTAATTTCGGTAAATCAGACTACGTCCATCGACTGTCTGCATTTATGCGAACGCTGTCTCCGGTGTCAACTGGAATACAACATCGACAGGTCGCTCTCTCTCGAGAGTTATCTACCTGTTCACATGTTTTTGTACGAGTAGATTCGGTAAGCAAAAACCTTTGCAACAACCTTACGAAGGCCCTTTTCGCGTGATCGCTCGTCACGAAAAGACCTTCAAGGTTGATCGATATGGACGCGTAGAGATCGTCAGCATTGATCGTCTCAAACCAGCACACGTCGATGACAGTGCCCTATCTGACACCCTGAGATTCAATGCTAGACCTATCAAACCTAGCGGGATCCTTAAATCTTCAGGTCCCACGCTAGATGTATCTGAGACCTCATTCTCACGTCCCGGTCAACAGCACGCGTCATCTGCACCGTCTACGGACGAGACGACAGTCTCACGTCCAGATCAGCAGACCACGCCGCCTCTGACCTCGGATGAGATTGCAGGCTCACGAAATACGAACGAGACTGCCGTCTCACGTTCCGTCGCCGAGTACGGTTACCCGTACGCTTCCGCGAATAGTCGCACAGTCAACTACCGATACGGTGTAGGATTATTCCTATACTACACGTATGCTACACTCTTCTTTTTTTGATTTTCTTTTTGTTTCCTGAGCCCACGCCTTCGACCATCTCCATTTGGTTCTGTCGACTTCAGTCAACTTTGGCGAAAGCTGGATTGGCCACCCACGCTCTTGTCAACGTACTCAGTCGATATATTGGTTTCGAACTCTTGGCACACGCTTGGTCACGAACTTGGTCGTAACGGTCGCTTCTGGTCTTTTGGCTCAACGTGGTTTCGTCCTACGTCTGCAGCGTTTCTGGTGCGCACCTCTACGAACGCCCTCTTCAGATTCTGGATACAAACCACTCTGGTGTAGCATGCCAACTCAAGCAATAAATACAACACATCGCCCCTGGTACCGTTCTCCGATAACGACCTTCGTTGGCAACTCGACGATCAACGATCGCTTTCCTGTTCGCCAATTCTTCCGTCCTACAATCGCTCATCAGCCGATCAGTCCCACGATTCAAACCGCTATTTATCGAAAGTGTAAACCCTTTCTAGCGGGCGGCTCCTGTAGTGACTCACGTTTATCACGAGAACACGACTGGTTTAATAAAAGCAATTATTATTATAACTAACTGTACCAGTGTTTGTTTTAATGTGCTTTTGTTTGACTGTGCTAATGACAGCTATTTTCTGCTTCCATTCTTTCGCTTACACTTCGATTGTAACTTCGCGCGAATTCGGTTACCTTCTGTAACCAAGGTTGTATCCTGGCACGATCTCGGTATCCTTTCGATGCCACGAGATCGCCAGCTAATAAACCTCGACTTGGTCCATTAACTGTCTTCTGATATTCGGCTTCTCGGGGATTTTATGGAGTCATTTGGAACGAGCTTCTTACGCCTTCTGATTTATCTGGCACGTGTTTTCTGGTAGCGGTGTTCACAGTTAACCTCAATTCGACTCCACGCTACACATGTACTCATCTTTCACCTGAGCACATTTTGTTTCCTAAAACAGTCTAATGTAGTCATCACATGTCTCGTAGTGTAACAATCACCTTACATGACATTTGATGGTCGTCGTTTACTTAACTTACCGTTATACTTCGAATTCATAAGCGAGTCTCCAGTTAAGTTAAATGTGTACATTCCAAAGGGGACTTATATTCGAAAAAACATTTTAAGTTCAGTTTTGTAATTTCGTTGCAGTTCGTGTCTAGTGAAGTTTACATTTTCCAAAATTCATATTTTGTAACCGAAATCGGTCAGCATGTCAAATATGAAGCACCGTCCAACAAATGAGTTCGTTGTCGAAAATAATCAAACGAAATGTATTCACTGAAATTCTTATGAGCAGTACAAAGTGAAGCCTGATTCCACGTTTCACGATGTCTATTCCACTGCAACTGGTTAATTCTCAAAATAACTACAGCAGTTATAAATACTAAGTGTTTGTTGTGTGACTTATAAATGACATGTATAGGTGATTTAGCAAACGAAGTGAACTTTGCAACTAACCCACCCAGTGATGAGTGTGTAGTGGCATTGGGCTCAAACCACACAATCCTCAATGCTGAACACGAGACGATCAGGAAGATAGGTATTCAACATTTATCGCGGAGAAAAACCCGACGATGGAGAACTCTAGAAGAATAAATTCGATTAATTCGAATTGATCGGATAGCATGTGTCGGCATTGCAGGCGTGTTCATACTTAAGTAACAGTTTTTTATCCATATCGAATATATGATTCTATCTTCAGCCTAAACCTGTTTTTCATCATATATTGATGATTGTTACAGTACGATGATTCAGGGCAGACAATGATGTGACTGTCAAGTAAGATCTTATAGATTAGGCAGTTAAACCATGGCAAGTCTACAATTTAAGGATTAAGTCTATTGTAAGAGCAGTACTGATATCGAGGTATACCATAATTCTACAAATGCTAACTTCATGAATATTTTCGAATGATATTCCGTAATTATACAAAACAAGTAAGATCTCAATGTTATTCAGTCTTTTATTCGTTAAATAAATTTATCTGATCTGTTCGATGATATTCTACAAACGTCTGATAATCAGACCCCACGAATTCTTCCAAGACAACGTGGTCTAATGGTCCAAGAAGATACCAATCTCTTTGAGCACATCAACACGCTTCTGTGTTTCCTTTCGATCATTGGCATGAGGATATGGTATACAACGAGGTACATTCACATTCAAAAACTTACACAAGGGCTCCCAACCATCTCCAAGTTTATGTATTAGAAGGCGACTTGATGGTACATTGCCAACTACCAATTCGTTATATTCATCGAAACATTCTAATAATACCGCATCATCATCAAAATCAATTTCACCTTTACGAAATGCGAATGTCAGTGAATCAAATGCCATTTTAACAAATCGCGCATCAAGTCCCAGTATATGCTTGACTTTATCCACCACTAGTGTGTTTGAATGACGGGTTTTCGGCAATATTGTTTGTCGTAGACTTGACAGCCAGTCGTTTTTATCACGAATTGTCAATACAAACTGCAGCATTGAATAAAATTCAAGTGAAATAATCATTTAATAGTGTGATATGCAGTAATAAGAGAATAAACGGTTTTAAATTCTTGCGAGCTACCTAATTTGTATGCTTATGCATATGAATTGCGTGTGTCTCGGTTTGTTTGGTTCACGTGTGTGGATATATGCAAAGCGTACGCGCTTGGGTAAGCTCAAGAAACTGACGAAATGCTTGCCCTATATCTACTGAAATTGGCGACCCAGTTTATCAGGTTGAAAACATAACAAAAATTATAGTTGAAAATACTGGGATGAGGTAATTATCAGCCTTCCGAGAAAGAGTGCCAATGCTGATATATATATGTCACAAACTTCAGGGGGCAATGGCTATGTACAGCGGTTTCCGTGTGATGAGTAAGTGATAGCCAGCTACAATAAATATGTTCGAAGCGAGAAGTCACCATCCACCCTCTCAAGTGGGTGAATATACCTGTTTGTACCCTCTGAAATAAAACAGTGTGTGTTTTCGAGAAAATTAGGGGATAGCTTCGATTAATGTACTCATTGGCAGTTGGGCAAGTGGGTATATTTCCACGGTTTTGATGCTTTCATCAGTTATCTTTCGTTTAGTCCAGTCAGAAATCATCAAATATCATTCCCGTTAACTGGAACAACTGTGAGGTTCACCACTGGTTGAAGTAAACGTGAATGATGTTGTCTTGATAAACATTTACGACTAACCCACTTAAATATTGTGCTCATACGACTCAAGAATATCACCAGTATTTGCTTAGACTGAGAATCTTTACCGCCGTTACAACAAACAGCATCGAAACCTGGTGACACCTGGATTGGCAACAAACTGTTCAATCACGATGGTTTCGAGTTTCAAACGTAGGAATACTGATTACTTCATAATTTTGAAGTCTACTATGATCGATAAATCAATATTGTAGTTCAACGCTTAGGCGCAAAACTCATAAATGCTTCCTAATTTACAAATATGTTGTAAACAAATCAATGAGAACAGTTGACCGAAGGAAAGAAAGGAAGAAAAAGATTCACTCCAAAGATATCAGAGTATTTGTAAAACAATTTGGTAAGTAAACTATTCTATTCATCCAAATGTGATCGACCAGTTGATTGAATACACCACATACAAACTTTGAAATAGTCTCATTATTTACATTATATTACAATAAACAATTCACACATATCCTGAAATTTCAAAAATAACACTGAATATACCTTCGAGTAAGGGTATACATTCATTAGTTCCCTATAAAATCCACATGCCGGAATATCTGTCACTGACGCATAACCATTCAGTATTTCACTCAAACCTCTGTGTATCACCATTTCATCTGGGTTTGTCTTTCGAGCTTCATTGAACAATTTTTGCCATCTATCAACATCATACTGATTTTTCGTAATTGTTTCAATTATATGATAACATGGTTGAGAAAGAAGTAGTTCCAATGCAGTTTTCAAACTACTCGTTCCTGTTCTCGGAAGACCAACTCCAATAACATTGATTGTTGTTGACGATTCTGACATCAATTTAATTGATAAAAAGAATTTGTGGATTGAATATTTACTGTTCATATATTTATATGATTTCTGATGAAATGAATCGATCTGAAAACTCATTGATTACAGTAATAGTTAACGTAGGTCAGTATAGATTACTAAACAACAACATCATTAGAGGATAAATGAAAGTTATTTGTCTTATTGAACATTCATAATGTATACTGAATTATTCATTCTACATACATGCTACATTTGTGATGACATGTAGTCAATTAGATATCAGATTTATTGTATTTCGATAAGTAATAGATCAGCTGCTTTTCTACTGAACTTTCAAAATGAAATATTACCATTAACGAGATCATAAATATCAGTTATCAGTATGGCTTATAAATCAATATCGATTGTAAAAATGACTGAAATACAGACATTAATTCGAGTTATTTGAGCTGATCTTCCAAGAACTGGAACAGAGAGAATGTAGAGGGCATTGGAAATACTTTAAAGTCAACCGTCGTTTCACATGGGAGAAATCGATTCGAGTAAATTTTGTGATGTTGATCAATATGGGAAACTATTAGACAAAGCTCTAAAGACAACACTTGATGAAATGATGACATGTAGATGTTTGAGTGAGATACTGGATTGTTATGTAGCTGTAACGGACTCTTCATCATGTGGTTTCTATAGAGAACTTGAGATTGTTTATCGCCATGCTAATGTGAGTAATATAACTGTTGTGAATTTCGTGGCAAACGAACACGGATGAATGGTCATATTTGATTGCGATAAACACAATGTTCACCCAAGGATTTCCATCAATAGGACTCATTTTTTGAATTTTCGCGAAATGAACACGTACTTCAATAAATTTTCTAAAGGATACGATAAGTTATTACGTCAACATTTGATGTCGTATGTGATTAGTTCAGGTCGAGTTGCCCTATAACTCACGAGAAACTGGATCGTTACTTTTTTGTTGACCCTCTCCTCTCCCTCCATTTTCAAGATGTTTCACTTGGAAGTAGAGCAAAAATCGGGATGGCTTTATTAGTCCTATAATGTGATTAACGGACGACTGTGTTCCACCATAAGAAATTCAAGTAACAAGTGCTTTTCATAGAATTTGAATACCGGAATATCTGATCCATGTTATTTCTAGATGATTTTGGTTCTTTTGAATGAGCGGATCAGATTGTCACCCAGATTATCCACTTCATTCACATACTTGTTCACGCTTGTCAGGTGGATGACAATGGGTAGTTCACTGTTTAGTTGATACATGATGAATTATTTTGCATAAGATTATTCAAGTCTGATTGTATATTGTGCAAATACATGACCACTCAATTAATTTGCCGTTTTTTAGCCAACTACAAACAACTTGAAACTGTACATTTCCAATTATTTGCCAAGTACTACTGATCACATGGAGTGTTTCAGTCTGTCGATCAAATGTCGGAGATAAAGGGGTTTGGAAGAACAATGAAATATCACATATGTTCCATCAGTATAATCGATTCCATTCCATTTAAGTTGAGTGATCATGAGGCAACAAAGTTGACACAACGCATTCCAATAAACACTCATAGAAATATCAATTCAACGTGATTTCGAGTAAAGTTTCATAGAAAACGTGGGCCTCACTTTTACATTTCATAAACCAACTTCAAATCGAAATTATCTGTAGTATGAGTCAGTTTGAATGAGTGAAGGATTAATGTTAACGCTTTTCAATAGCGTTCAGGAATCTCATATGACGAAATACAATCAAAGTAAATCATTTGTGAATTTGAAATAATCTAACGAAATACTTCTAATTCCAACAAGACACAAGCAAGTAGTCGAATCTGAAGTATGTCGTAAGAGATTGTATTGAAGGGTAAGTGCAATAGTTTCTCACCATTTCATTGTAATCATCCTTGTAATTTATGAATAGAATGAATTTGGTCAGATTTAATTCATGATGTAGGATACATTTCGTGAAAATGGAGCGACGGATAGTATAATTTTTAATAAATTATGAATTACTTATATGAGCAAATCAGAATGATACTTGACAAACTGTATTTCAAATGTATTCTGAAGTGTTCCATTGAATATTTTCATGATTTTTAACCAGTTTCTTATTTACTCATCACACGATCGATATTTATGGACTATCGTTTGAATGACGACAACGATAGTATCTTAAATCTCTCAAGTTCTTTAAATGATGTTTTGCATACTCAGCGATTAGGGTGAATTTTCGGCTTGAATGAATTTGCCTTGATCGGTCAATGAGCTTCATATTATTTACTTAGTTCATTGTGATTGGTAGAGCCTTCCTTTTGTGAACTGTTTAACCAAACACGTAGTCGCTCGTTTCCCTACTATGGACTCATATATGTTTTTTCTAATTTGTGCACTACTGTGGACACAAATGAATACTAACTACTTGAAAATCATTGTTCTGTTTGCTTGTTTGTTATCTTATTTAGTTGAATTGACTATACGTGATAAAAATCAGATGATCCATTAAAGTAAGTAGTGAACGGACAGGATTAGATCCGTAATGGGATAATCTTATTATCAGTTCACTGGTGATTGCATTTCTGGAGGATGGTATTGATTTCCATGATAATAATAATAATAATCCAATGCTTTTGCACGTTTCGAAGAATATGTGAGAACTGCACTGGAAATTGTACCATCTGAATGCCTTCTGATATATCATCTTGAAGATAATTGTGAACAGTTGTGTAGATTTTTGAATGTGCATATACCACGTGACATAGTCTACCACTATATGAATAAACACTTTCAGATGAAATAAGTGATGGAAACCATCATTAAAAAAACGATCGATCGATCAAAACAGTTGAACAAATGTTTCCAGAACTTATACACAGCGATTGTATTAGAGATGGAAGAAATGACTTTAAACTATATGGTAAAATGCTGTTAAGCTTCCTTAATTCATCGTATTCAAACTCGACCCATTTTGTGTGATATCATATATCGAACCCTAGAGTACCCGGTTACATTGTAGTTACATGGAAACATCTACATCAGAGTGATTACTTGATTCCAACTAATTTAAATATGTTGATTTACTACAAATGGTCTTCACAGATAACACCACTTAGATATTAATTATCTCAAATAAATACTGTTTATTAATAATGTATTGAATGAAGAGAGTTGGTTGGTAAGGTTCGCATTGTGAATAACGCTAGTAGTTGATCAACCCACTATTCTACATGTAATTAGACAAAATGATGTTGGATAGATGATTAGTGCTGCATAACTTAAACAGATAGACTTGATGATCAACTTCTAGTAAATATACAATCCTTCATCAATCACATTTCGTACTTGAATATGTTACAGGATGTTCATAAGTTGACGTTAACAAGCATATAAATATTATAAAGAAACGAAGATGCAATGAGTGTATGTTGTTCATCTGTTGTCAGATAGAGAGATAACCAATAACTGATATATGAATGATTTATGAGACTATTGTTTTACAGTAACAATCAATTCAGTTATGAAGATCAGTGTTTAGTAATCTCTAGATTTGACTTAGTGTATACGTAAGTTCGGATTTGCCTTGAATATTTCATTCAGAAAATGTTTTTGACTACTTATTTCATCAGTTTATTGTTCTATGACCTGAGCAAATAATCATCTGAATAATGTTCATTCTTATTGAATGAATATTGCCCGCCAGCAACCACGATGTTCATGAATGTACTTTGTAGAGAGAAGGGTCAAAAATTTGTCATAAACAAGCCTGGTTAGATTATGTTATTAAAAGATATGATGATATATTCATATAAACAAAAATAGATAACTTGACGAAATGCCTTGATGTTATGAACAGGTAGCCTATATATTCAAACAGGCCGCCAAACCTTACAGTTCTTACTATGCAAACCGTTATCAAGGAATCTTGACTTATGAAATGACACTATTTGATCCACTTGTTCTATTCAATAGAAGCTAACTGTATCAAACAAGTGGTCATCTATATTTTGTTTATTACGAATACAATTTTATACAAGATTCATCATAAATAAAAAGATTTAATATGGATACAGTTTTTCTCTGCATCATCTGGGAATCATTCATATCATAGTCTCAATCCATTATGACGGCACTCCACTTCACATATGAATCACTGTCACTGACTAATGCATTCAAAGTGAATGATCCAACAGTGATGTTGATCTGGTTGAACTAGAGGATGACATGTATCAAGTAAAAGAATGAGAATCATAGTCACTGTCTACTAACTACAAAACTTTAAAACACAACGATTTCTCGAACATCTTACAGAATACAATTCAATTTAGAAGTTTCTCAATGGACACTTTAATCGATGGTAAAACTGCGTTTCTCTCAGTACCAAGTATTAACGTAACGTCTATGCTTAATTTAAGGGAAGATTACACTCCTATTCGACCAATACCATCTATGTTAACTATCCGCATAATTTACAAACAAAGAACAATTTACACACCAAAGTATTTCTGTATTTTTCAAAGAATACTAATAATGTCACCAACACAATTAGCTTCTGTAATCAACAATTCTCATATTCTAGATGATGAATCTTCTTAAATGACCACTGATCAGTCCAATCACTATCATAGAGATTGATGAAATGGTCATCCAAGACACATTCAGAGAGCCTAAAATGTTCGAGAGAAATAAAACATTTTCTGGTAAATAATGAATTTAAAACACACATTTGGATTAATCAAAGTACAATTAGTTAGATGAATGGCTTTGTATATGGATAGACCAACGTAGGTTATTCATATTGGCCCGAGTAAACTGTTATTTTCCATGGAAATAACTTCTACTTTAATAAATCTACAACTTTTTAATAATTGGGATTATGAGTTAATTGAAGCTAAGCTATCGTGGAAGAGCTGGATGCACTGGACGACCATTTCGTCCCATAGTATGGGACTCGTCAGCAGTGCACATACACGATCCAACCTCGCCAGATTCCAACCCAGGACTTATCGGTCTCAAGTGCGAACGCTTAATCACTCGACCACTGAACCGGCCATCATCCAACGGTGTTAATGTCTTATTTCAACTAATCCAAGAAATTGTGCCACACACCCACCATTATCTTCAGTGAGTTACTATATCACAACAGACCAAGCTAAACTCCACTCGTCACTGCTTTTTACTAGAACTCCAAGAAATATCTCTTGAAGCCAATCACTAGTGAGCATATGTTGATCAGTGATTTTAACAGTTGAGTTCATAAGTCAGTTGAAGCTAGACCACTATGGAAAACCTGGAAGCACTGATATTAATCCACAACTGTTCACTATTTAATATTTGAATGATCAACTACTAGTCTACTGATGGGTTTGTATACTCTCAAAGTGTTCGCAAAAGTTATTTCCAACCACGGGATAGTGTAACGAATTGAGTAGACAGATTAAATGATCAACTGAATAATTTCAGAGATAATCACTTACTGGCTGAAGCCGTAGCTGTGGATAGAATTGTATGAAGAACAAGGTGAGTTTTTATAAATAATTCATACTTTGAAAACTCTTCATGAAACTTCAAATTGTATAAAATGAGTAACGATTCATATGTATGCAATGTGTATGATTCTCTGGGCTGTTAATCTCGAAATGGAAGGCACACTGTATGTTCTATATGACAATCGTCTGTTGGTTATACTTTGATGATGATGTTGGTATTCACACAATAGGATTCGAACGCAGTATCTTTCACTTCAAACACCAGTGTTGTGTATTCACTGTTCTACTCAGTTCAGTTAGTCACTTACTTGTTTCGAAAGTATCATGTTTATGTCATCCTTCACCGAAGGTGTGAATTCTTTGATTTGTATTATTGACGATTGATTACTGGTGGATCAACTCATACCTTTGCTAATAGTGAAATGAGTGGAGATTCATTGATTTATGCATAAGAGATTATTCAATTTAGCATTCATTTAGCACATGCAGACACCCGAGTACTCAACCAACCGGTCCATCAATCCGGATTGATTAATCTGAAATAACTTGTTCATCTAGCAGAGGGAAATTCACAGGATCCTCATTCGTGTAATAATTCAAAATACTTGCTTTATGATGTCCTGACTACAAACAAAAAAAGTCCAGATCTTTTTGTTAACTCTTCACTTAAAACTCTTCATCAATAACTCCAAAATTGATTAACTAAACAGAACAATAACAATTTCCATAAGTATAAATGGTAAGGATATAAAACTTACTCGTCGGTGGGGCTGTAATTAAAATAAACAATCATAAATACAGGTTGGGTGATTATGTAATTTATTCAAAACTGTGGTAAATATAGATATCTCGTTAAATGCATCATGAATAGTACAGACAGGTTATTGACAAGATCTGCATCACTCGACATTATTTCAGAATATGATCCGTTTCAGATGTCTACTTATCCGGGAAAACTTTAATGATTAGTAGTCGTAGGAACTTCATCTATGTCAGTAATCTTCTGAGTTTACAGTCTAAAATGTGGTATTATCACATAATGAAAACTCGAATATTCAGTTCGGATCTAAGTCACCATCATACTCGCTCTTCGAAATGAAAGTGTTTCATAAATCATTCTAATACACGTGTGCCATCAGTTCCCTGAAAACGTATGTTGGTTAAGAATTCTATTTGTTGTCTTTCAGTGATATGTTCTCTCAAATTCAATGATGCAGTGAAATTCTTCAGTCGAGACAATCTCTGTCCTAATGATAATCATTCAGCAGCCTTATAAATCGATCCAGCACAACCGTCATCTGTCATAGACGATTCTTGTAATGCGTTAACTTGGTTATCCACGTTCATCTCAAAATGTTATCCAGCATTGTCATATTGATTTACAGAAAATTGAAGTAGACTGTCAGTTATTGACAAGTTAACTTATCAATGAGTCCATCTTCTGTGAAATGACAACTTGATTTGTTCAGGGATCTAATCGAATCCAAACGACTGATGAATCAGTCATGTAGGAATCTCAGCATAAATAATCAGTTATAAAACACATTCACATTAGAACTCACTTGTAGCTGAAACACAATTTCAATTATCATGTTTAATAGTAGCTGATCCAACAATGATTAAATGTTATGTGAAAGATAACTACAAGGTATCATTCATTGAAAAATTGTCAGTGGCAAAGTACGTTTCATTATGAAGTGAACTATAGATATGTGTGTGTTAGAATGTTTTCTGTGATAGACATATGTATGGATTAGGAATTGATGAGTTCCTTCTTTGTCACTGAAGATTATATGGACTAATTACTGATAGATGTTGATCAATCTACACAATCATGATTTTGTTTTACAGGGATACTTGTTTAAGTTAGGAAAGCTGTAAAATGAATTATGGGTGTATCCGAGTACGAGAACGTATGAAACGAGACTATTTGATTACACTGTTAGACATAATTCAACTTCACTAAAACTCGTATTCAAATGACAATGACTAAGCATTGAATAAGTAGTAGACACATAGAAGAATATCTTTCATATGTTTGAAGTCATTTAGGAAATACCGATCATTGTTCAAACTAACTTTTCAAAGGTTTATTTTCATCAAGTATTTACAACCACACTTAAGTGTTCAATGTGACAATGTAGTAAACATATCTTTGTCATGATGGGCAATTGTAATCTGAAAGTGTTGATATCCACCAAATGTCATTTGTTATTTATCGACTGTAGTTCCATTGTACCTCACTTAACTTATTCAAATTTCTCTAACCAATGACACAGTCACCTCCTTTAAATGTAATTATTGATCAATACGACTCATTGTTCAGACTTCATCTTACTAGATTGCTCAATATATCATACTTGATGTCCACTTCCTCTTGTTATGAAGTTTTGTCACACAACGAACATCCAACTGGATGTTCTATGTAACTCTTTGTAACAAAAACAACAATAATAACAGCAATAACTGAATGAAGAGATTTGACGTGAAATGATGGATTAAGCAGTCATCAATAGAGTTCAACCGGGTTTGTTGTGAGAACGTAACTCATGGAAGACAATGGTGGACGGCGGCCGGCTTAGTAGTCTAGAGGTTAGGCGTCCACGCCCGAGACTGATATATTCTGTGTTCGAATCCAGCGGGGTGGAGTCGTGGATGCTCACTGATGAATAGTCCCAAAATAGGACGAAACGGCTGTACAGTGCATCCAGGTTTTTCATGATGGTTTAGCTTCAACTTATTCATGAACTCAACGTTTAATTTACTATATTATGCACAAAAGCCCTTCTGATACGAATCACTCTTTGTTTTTGTCTAAGGATATGAACCTATAAAAATAAAAATAATCTTAATTACTTTGTGTATAGTATCGATAGAAAAAAATTTCATTCAAGCTTAGGAAGACTGGAAAATAAATTATAAGTGGATCGACTAGCTTTCATCAACTTCCGTTACTTATGGCGCAGGCGAAATATCCGTCTACCAACCAAAGGACGTGTTTACTGACGCAGTAGTTTGTTCCGTCCTACTTTATGGCAGTGAAACATGGCCGGTAGGTGTAGAGGATGTTCGTAGGTTACTAGTATTTGATCACAGGTGTCTTCGAAATATTGCTCATATATCCTGAGACCACCCAGTAAGTAACTCAGTTGTTAAGAAACGGGTATTAGGTAAGGATGGCAAATCAATTTGTGAAGTAGCGTAATTTATCATTTGAAATGGCCGCAACATGTGTTACGTATGCCCAATCATCAACTGCCCTGATGAGCGATTTTTTGTGGTTTAGAAGAAGGTTAGAAGAAAGCTAGGGGCGATCACATGAAAACATGGAACAAATCCATGAAGTCACTGACAAGTAAACTGAGCCATGTTGGTAAGTGTAGACTACCTGGTTGGGGACCGCGAGATGATAGCAACCGATGGTTAGAGACCCTGAGTGACATGATTCAAAATCGTTTGCGATAGCGCAAGTGCATCCACTCTTTATGTTCTCTCAACTTCTAACCTTCTGAATTCTTCGTGTCTTTTTATTTCCCCTTCCAAATTTATTTCAGTGGATTATACTCGTTGAATAACATCTTTAAATCCTAATGTTTCCGATTACTGCTTATACTTTTAGTACCTCTACCACTATGGGATTTGAATCGACAATTGTATCACTGTGCTAATGTGGTATGATAACTCGAACCCATAAACGTATGTATGAATTTCTACGTTGCTGCTGACTGACTGACTGACTAAATCTACTTGACGAGTTCAAAAAAGGTACGAAACGAGACTTCGATTAAACCGTTAAACACAATTCAACCTCACTAAAGCTCGTGTCGAAACGACAATACCAAGGTGATTTATTCAAAATGTACAAAAGAAACAAATGTCAGTCAAGCTTACTAGTTTCCTCATCGAATAAACCAGAACCTGAATGTTAGAAAAGAGAATTGTTCACAATTACAATAATCGTCATTGTTCTTCTCCTTCAATATATTTACATAACAATAAAACATTCATATTATTCATTAGATTATACCTGTTACATCATGTACAATTGTCAGCAATACAATTGTACTCATAAACGTTCCAAGACATTGAAGATAATGCATGATTATTGTGTATATGAATATCTTATCTTCGAATGGATAGTTCGTTAGTAGTTTTAAATCATCGTTCATTTACTTTTTATAATGAAATTTCTATTTAACAAGAAGGAGAAAAAGAAAAAGAAGAAGGACATTCGGATTGTTTACTTTTGCTATGTAATCTCTATGTAAATAAAATGAAGGAGAATAAATAAGGAGATTGTATTTTGATGTAGTGTGATGAATGTAAAACAGATTAATTAAGTTTACATTTCAACTTGCATTTACATTGACACTTTATATACTACTTAAATTAGTATAATCACCCAATTAATGTCTCTATGATGCTTTGACGAAGTAACAAACCTTAAAGAATACTGAAAAGATAAGCTAAATAAATGATGTCATACAAGAGTGTTCTTTTTTTAAACAAAGAGATTTAATGGTGTAGAGATTTAGTGGGCCCAGGATCTGAATCCCATTCGATTGTCATTGAACTACTCATATCTCCTAGCCTCGTATATTTCATCGATTTAAATTGCGTTGGTGTGAATAACGGAATTAAATAAATCGAATTTGAGAATGGATTTATGAATACACATATTTTGAGTTGTAAATGTTTATGTTTATTTCAAGACAAAACATGACTGTACAATCTTTATTACATAAGAAAAGGTTACTTTCGTCAAACTGTAGTGTCAGTTACTATGTTAAGTCCATATGCCTTATTCTAGCTTTCGGACAGCCCATTCTATTCACTCTACTTGAGTCATATTCTCACCTTGTTATTTATTCACTTATCAGTCTTGACTGTTTTAATATGAGCGCATAGGTGTATGTACATTTCTTATCCCATTACTCATCACATGTCTGTAACTTACTTTTGTGTAACTATAAATATTGATTAACGCTTGGTTGAATGGGAGTTAGCTTACCAGCCATCTCCACTCTCCGCCGCCTCTCTTCTCTCCATTCCTTCTGCTTTATATACAAAATGTATGTATTCACAAGTCCATTCTCGTTATTTGACTTATTTACTTCCGTTACTGACTAACGCGATTTAAGTCGATGATGGTATACGAGGATAGGCGATAAAAAAACATTCATATGATCCGACACTAAAAGTTGTGCTGTGACAACATTAAGGTGTTTCCCTTGTACAACCAGCATCTGCCCTCTCATAACAGAAAGAAAATGCTAGAAAAGATCAACCCTAAACCTATTACAGCTCACCCTACCCTACGGATTTCTGTTTCCAGCGTAAAAGCCTCTTGAACTGTAGAGCCAGCACATGAAAAAATTCTCATGAAAAGTTAGTGTAACAGGCCTCAAGTAGCTGTTTCTTGATCTCTGTCGTCATGATCCCTGGTCTCTAGGACCACCACTAACCCAGTTTCGTTTTCAGATCTCGCATGAATTAATATCTTTCCAGGGTATAAGTAGTTGTAAAGTAACAATCACCTTCGTACCTCTGACGGCACTCGAGATCATCTTCCTCACGATCAAATCCCACCCTTTCTTTTTATTATTTATCTCATCCATACGACTAAACCTGCTTGTATACTTTCATCACCACGTGCTACCAATGCCTATGATTTGAGTTCATGGATTGTTATCCTTGATGCTTGAAATCATGTTCTAAGTTACATGTTGTGGCTTTTAATGTTCATACCTTTTGTCAAATAAGACAACAGGATTCTTTAGCTATGACTCTTGAATTTAGGGTCGTTGATGTACTTTCCATCACCAAAATACTCATACAAGATCCAAGTACAGTCACTCATTTAACCTCACCCTATCAATACAATGAAACTGGAGCGATTTACCCCTCGAGTATCTAGAGAAAACGCCTCTACTTCTCTTCATCCTGTTGCTGTAAGCTAAACATTAAGTTCAGAACCAGAACAGGCTCTGTTAGACTAGATTCTAATTGACAGTCACTTGCACTCTGTCCGACTAAACACGACCGTGAAAACTCGAAAAGATAGGGACATATACCTTTGCGCTTTAGTTTCCTTTACCTACTCTCCCATTGATCCAACCTCATGAGGAATTAAAGATGAATTTTGACAGAAGGCTATCCAACCTCCTACAAAAAGCTAAACGCTCTAATATAGTAATCATGGTGGATGATTTTAATGCTTAAATAAATGAACTATACCAAACCGAAAGAATCTTAGGCGAATCTTGTAGTGTTTTAGCTCAGCAGACAGATAATAGTCATCACCTTTTGTAACTATACTCAGAAAACCAACTTTAAACATAAAGAAAAACGTTGTCTACAGATCGATGGACTCAAATTGACCACATTGCTATTAGTCACAGTTGGAAGGGCTCAACTAAAGTTTGTTATTCATTCTGGAATACATGTTTAGCATTAGATCATACTCTAGTTTGAGCACATATTTTCTTTTTCTGTGTTTTACTGGACATAATAAAGTCACAACCAGAAAACCATTTTATAATGAAAAAGTTATGAATATATTCCAAGGACTTCTGTACAGTCCCATACTAAAACTAAATAGTTATTCATTACTTTTAGCTTTTCAGTTTCAGTTTGGAAAGGACAGGAGGCTTGATGGCCTGTGTTAGTCCTGGCAATGGTGGTCTCTTAGTTGATCCAACTTTCTTTTAAAAGAATCGACAGATTGAGCCTCAACCACGTGCTGAGGTAATGAATTCCACTCGTTAATGATTCGATGGGAAAGTCGATGGTCAGCTGACAAGTAATTTGTTCTAGGCTTGTAAACCTTTTTGGAGTGTTCTCGTAAATTCTCTGTTTTGGAAGACAAGAAAAAAGAGGGCATATCACGTGCAAATTTATCACTAAGCAACTTGAAAACTATAATCAAGTCGCCTCTATTTCTACGATATGATAACGGGAAAAGGTTTAGCTTGGCTAGTCGTGCATCATACGAAAGCTTCGCTATTCCGGGAATCAGCTTAGTTGCTGTTCTCTGAACCTTTTTTCCAGAAGTTCACTGTCTTTTTTTAAGCAAACGCTAGCCGCTTGTATGCAGTACTCAAGTTTAGGACATACGAACACTGTATACAACGTCAAAAACATTTTAGCGTCGACATAACTAAAAGCCCTACGGATTAACCATAAGGTTCCAAAACCTTTGGCGGTTATTGCACAACAGTGCACAGTAGTCTTTTCAATGATAATCTAACTTAGATCGACTCATAAATTCAACTAGTATAAATATCAGTAAACAAAAATGTAACTCAATATTTACTTTATTTCTTTAAAGTAGAAAAAAATCGTACGTTATGTTTTCTTTTTATCATGAATATATCTATACCCTCATACATTCGAGTATGTGTACATCCATCCATCCATCCATCCAACCATACATACATACATACATACATACATACATACATACATACATACATACATACATACATACATACATACATACATACATCAGAGATACATCCCTATATAAACATAAATGTAAACCCGCCAACACACACACACACACATTCCTATATAAACATGAATACAAATCCAACCTGCCACCCACCCACCAATCCATACACACACACACAAACATATATACATAAATTTGTTAGTTTGTACTATAATGAATTAAACAATGAAACAATGAAACGGTTTCTGACGGTTCCAGAATATGTTCCATTTTATCGATCATTCATATCTTAGATCCACCGATTCAAATGTTTATTGACATAAGGATTAAATAACAAAATAAATAAATAAATAAATCGAATAAGTAAACAAACAATCGAAAATATTTAAGAAAAAAAAAAAGAAAAAAACAGAAATTTGTTTCACTTTTTTTTTGTATCAACGTAATTGGAAAATGTATTCGATTGGTCAAATTAGAAGTACATTGATATCAGTAGTATTACTAAGTAGTATAATTATATATCATGTTTCAGGTATGTTCATTTTCTTTTTCTTTTTTAAATATTATTTTATTATAATCAATGATGAAACATCAACTCTGAAATGTAGGTCACATCCAGCTGATGAGTTTGAAATAGGACGAAACATGCTTTTTGAATTGCACTTCTAGAAACGATCCATCTTTGCTCATAATGCTTATGAAATAAGGCAATATCGAAACAGACCGCACAGAATGTATAGATGCCAACAAGAGACTGACTGATTACAGTTCTAAACAACAATGGGAAGATACAAGTGAAACAATACCAAGTGAATTTAAACTTCACCCCACTGCGTAATTAATTAGCTATTTGGACTCAATAGCTTAGTGAATAACATAATGATATTTGAAGTGAACAATACTATAGTTTGAATCATGGAGTGAATATCAATTATAAGATAGAGGTACATATAACTGATGAGTCCCAAATAGAATGAAATGATCATCTAATGCTTCCAAATTTAATTAATAAATTATACTGTTTTGTTAATTATTTTCATTCAGACCACTGAGCTGGCCGGCATCCAACGGTGTTAATGTCTAATTTCAACCATTCCACAAAATTGCGCCATCGTACACTATTGTCTTCAGTGAGTTGATATCTCACAACAGATCTGACTGAACTACACTGGTAACGTCTTCTCATTAGAACTTCAGGAGTCTCTCTTGAAGTCAATCACTAGTGAGTAGATGATTATTATCAGAATGGGTTTTGTGGAGAGTTTTAGAAATTTCACTAGTTGAAATCATGAGTCATGAAAAAGCTGAAAGCACTGAATGACCGTTTCGTCCTAGTGTGGGGCTCTTCAGCAGTGCGCATCCAAGATTCCAGCCCTCGACGAGAATTTCATTTAAATGATAATCATTTATTTGTATATATCAATATTACATGATTAATTCTTAATATCATATGTTTTATTGACTTATATCCTCTTTATATTTTGTACATAGGCGGTTTCTTATTTGACGATGATCATGTAACTAGTATGTGATAGTTCTTTTATAATCTATATATCATATTGGTTAATTATATAATATAATGTATGGAATATAAAGAAATGATATATTTTACTTACTTACTTACTTACGCTTGTTACTCCTCGTGAAGGAGCACAGGCTGCTCACCAGCATTCTCCATCCAACCCTGTACTGGGCGATTCTTTCCAGCTCTTTCCGGTTGTTATTCATCCTTTTCATATCTGCTTCTATTTCCCGATGTAATGTGTTCTTTGGCCTTCCACTTTTCCGCTTTCCTTCAGAATTTCAAGTTAGGGGGGATTTTGTTAAGATTTTAGTCATTTTAGTAGTTGAATTCATGAGTGAATCAATTTCAGACTATCATTGAATACCTGAAAACAATGAACCGACCATTTCGTTTTAGTATGATATCTGTCAACAGTGTTCATTTATGATCGCACATATGAGATTCAAACGTAGAACATATTGGATGAGCACTACTGAAGAGTGCAATACTGAGACAAAACAGCTTTCCAGTGTTTTTTTTTCAGGTTTTCCATGGTGGTCTAACTTTAATTCATTCATGAATTCAACTATTAAATGATTAATGTTTTACAGAAATTGATTATTATCAGATAGGTTTTGCGGATATTATAATAATTTCAATGGTTAAGATCATGAGTTAGTTGATGCTAGACCACCATGGAAAACCTGAAAGTACTGGACGGCCATTTCGTCCTATTGTGGAACTCCTCAAAAGTGCACATCCACGACCTCGCCTCCTGCGAAATTCCGACCCAGGACCTACTGGTTTCGCGAGCGAGCACTTAACCATTAGATCACTGACTCGCCATTCAGCAGTGTCAATCATCATTTATTTAGTATCGATTTCAGTAATAATTGTAAAAACATATATATGTATAGTCAATTAATTTTGTCAACATATTTAATCCTTTTATTTTTGTTACCATAGAACCAAGTGAGTTTCCTACTTTCAACAGTTATTTATCTCATAATTAGACTTAACCATCATATTCTAACAATCGATAAATAAGAACAATTAATTTTGATTTCAATAGTTGAGATCATGAGTCAATTGAAGCTAGACCACCATGGAAAACCTGGAAGTACTGAACGGTCATTTCATCCTATTGTAGAACTTCTCCTTGGCAGTGTACATCTATAATTCAAATCCAAGATCTATCGATCTTGCGTGCAAACTCTCAACCTTAATTTTGACGAAAAGATTCACATCATATATTGACAATATTCATAAAATAATTCCTCTTGTTAATATGTATCTATTATTCTTTATTCTTCATAATTCAAAGACTGAAATGAAAGAGTGAAAATAATTTAGATTCAAACCAATCAGACTTAAGATAAACAATCTTGAATTTCAGTGTGAGATTCATTCATTTATATAGGAAATTATCATGTTGATTTGAAAGCTTTAAATCCCAATTCTGATTTCTTTCATTCATTTATTACCCTCTTTAAATCTCGGTAAATTGGTATATTTTCTCAAGTTTTCAATAACTACTGATTACTATTTAAGTAGTCTAACTTCCTTATACCAAAATGTTCATCATCATTTGAGACAAATGTTACAATTGTATATTACAAGATCAATTGTGATCAATTCCTCTTAATGGTTAAGAAGATTTCTATATGATAATATAATTCCATTCGAAACTATAAACCAAGTCTTGATCTTCATTCAAGAAACCGATATTTCAATTCTGTATTCAATGTATCAATTCCCACCTATGAATGTTGTTGTTATAACGCTCGGTTTTACTTTGTCTACATATATGGCGAAGTTAATTTACTTACCTTAGACGAATATTATCTACACAAGATTCCCTCTTCCACTGTTTATTATTCTACAGGACTTCAATACAACTCAGTTCAAGAACAAGTGATTAGCCTGACTAGAGTGTAAATACATTTCCACACCAAAAACCGACATCAATGTGACACAATCCAATAATAGTAAGAATAGGAGAATATACAGCTTATCTAACTTCTGTCAGACTATCTACTAATCTGACCAATCAAACAACCAATCGTTATCATTCTCGCCTACACATCAAATCTAAATATAGAAAGTTCAGTTAAGTACTATGTCAACTATAATTGAGCTTCATAAAAACTGAACTTAAGATCTATGGTTGAACGAATTTCTGATATTCATATGAGCAATTTCAACAAAGCTGACAACATTCAGTAATAGCTCCTGTCTGTATTATAGTTTAATAAATACTTGGTAAATATATAGTTCCTTACTAAGTGATTGATTGTGAAGTTGTATGCCCATAACAAAAAGTGTAGTGTCCATTGATATATTCAGCTCAGACAGCTTATTCTAGCTTCTGGACAAGCTGATCTATGCATTCTTCTTGAGTCACGTTTTGATCTTATTGATTATTCAATTATCAACCCTGACTATTGTTGTGTGAGTGTATATATGTGCGTATACTTCTTATCTTATTCATCACATGTATATAGTTCATTTTTGTGTGACTATAAATATCGATTACCACTTGACTGAATGGAGTTGGCTCATACTCCTTCTTTACATCTCACCATCTTCTTCAATAACTTAAATGATCATTTCTTAAAGAAATTTGTCAAATTTGTTACATTTTACTATCCGTTACTACTAACTACTAAATAAGTAGTTTGGTTTCTCTTGTTAAAATATTAACGGTTATCAATTCTGGCACTTCTGACACTTTCTAATGGTTTTGATGACCTATTCATTTCCTTATAATATTTCTAAGTCTGAAGTAGCTTAGCCTCAACGCATTTCACAATTGAACAGCGTCATTTATATAGCTATTGAATAGGTAAAAAGCATTCAGTTTCACATATAACACAATATTTCGTGTTATTCATCTTCAAACTTAATACAAAATTTGGCTCCAAAGTAAATTAAAAGTGAATGCATCATCTAACCCTTAAATGCCTCATGAATAGTGACATTTCAAGCAGTTTAGAAGACAATTTTTCAACAATTGAGATCATGAGTCAATAGAAGCTAGATCATCCTGGAAAACCTGGAAGTATTGAACGGCCGTTTCGTCCTAGTATGGGACTCCTCAGCAGTGCGCATCCACGAACCCGCACCCAGCGAGATTCATACTCAGGGCCTATCAGTTTCGCGCGAGATCGCCTAACCACTAGACCACCGAGTCAACAGTCATCCAACGGTGTTAATGTCTAACTTCAATTGATCCACGAAGTCGCGCCACCGTCCACCATTATCTTCAGTGAGTTACTACCTCACAACACACCCGGTTGAACACCACTGGTCACTACTTCTTATTAGAACTCCTGGAAATACCACTTGGAGACCGTCACTAGTGAGCATATAATCTTTATAATCAGAGAGGAGTTGTGTGGTTATTATCGACTCATGAATTCAACTACTACATTGCTATATTATCCACAAAACCTCATTTTGATTATCATTTTGTATCTTCTTAATCTTTTATTATACTGCCTCATCTTCACTCACCTTTTTGGTGATTGTTTCCTCCTAGCTCTTAAACGTAAAATGATGCAAAGTAAATCATAGAAAATTTGTATTACATGTTAATCATACTGTTTAATGCATGGCTTATTGATCTGTCCTAAAGAATTGTATACGAATCTTTGTGAAATGTACGTCAGTCATCAGAGTGTCACCATCCTTGGAAGTCTTCAAACGTAATGGTTCTAGGCTATTGTTATAACGTATACTATCCCGATTGTTGTGACATCATTCTAATGCTTCTTAAAGAACAAATTAGAATTGTTAGAAGTTAAATCTATTGAATAAAGAGGTTTATGTGACGAAATACTTGAACTGGAAGTTATAAGCAATTACTGTGGAATGAGCAGTCTTATTGTTGTCTAGTAGACAGACTATTAAATTGAGGTAACATATTGGATAATTTCATAACAAAATCTGTTGTAACTTGTGCCCTGGGTCTAATTAGTGTATAACGCAATGATACCGCTAATTAGAGAACATTGAATCATCTACCGGATCAATGACGCATAAAACATGTACGAGCAGCCTACAGTCTTTATCAATCCTGCTTCCTGTTTAGCCCACCTAGTTAAGTCCAGAACACCAATCTCAGCCTCTACAATATGAATCATTGTATTTCAAACATGCTGGGTTTGTATACCAACCAGACAGACCACATCGTACCATAATATAGCAAACAACATTTATACAAGATTTAGCCATATGTGACTGTGAA